>JAJPUD010012318.1:11173-46759 GCA_023553655.1 Myrmecobius fasciatus
ATGAAAAAACCAACAAAATAGATAAACCTCTAGTTAATTTAATTAGAAAAAGGAAAGAGGAAAATCAAATTGTTAGTCTCAAAAATGAAAAGGGACAACTTTCCACCTCTGAAGAGCAAATTAGAGCAATAATCAGGAGTTACTTTGCCCAACTTTATGCCAATAAATTTGATAACCTAAGTGAAATGGAGGAATATCTACAAAAATATAGATTGCCCAGATTAACAGAAGAGGAAATAAATTACTTAAATAGTCCCATTTTAGAAAAAAAAAAATAAAACAAGTCATTAATCAACTCCCTAAGAAAAAAATCCCCAGGACCAGATGGATTTACATGTGAATTCTATCAAACATTTAAAGAACAATTAACTCCAATATTATATAAACTATTTGAAAAAATAGGGAATGAAGGACTCCTACCAACTCCTTTTATGATACAGACATGGTACTGATACCTAAAACTGGTAAAAGAAAAACAGAGATAGAAAATTATAGACCAATCTCCTTAATGAATATTGATGCAAAAATCTTAAATGAAATATTAGCAAAGAGATTACAGAAAATCATCCCCAGAATAATACACCATGACCAAGTAGGATTTATACGAGGAATGCAGGGATGGTTCAATATTAGGAAAACTATTAACATAATTGACTATATTAATAACCAAATTAACAAAAAACATATGATAATCTCAACAGATGCAGAAAAAGCATTTGATAAAATCCAACATCCATTCCTATTAAAAACATTAGAGAGTATAGGAATTAATGGACTTTTCCTTAAAATAGTCAGTAGCATCTATTTAAAACCACCAGCTACCATCATATGTAATGGTGATAATCTGGAACCATTCCCAATAAGATCAGGGGTGAAACAAGGTTGCCCACTATTACCATTACTATTCAATATTGTATTAGAAATGCTAGCCTTGGAAATAAGACAAGAAAAAGAGATTAAAGGAATTAGAGTAGGTCGTGAGGAAACCAAATTATCACTCTTTGCAGATGATATGATGGTCTACTTAGAGAACCCTAGAGAATCAACTAAAAAACTATTTTAATTAATCCACAACTTTAGCAAAGTTGCAGGATACAAAAGAAATCCACATAAATCATCAGCATTTTTATACATCACCAATAAAATGCAACAGCAAGAGATACAAAGAGAAATTCCATTCAAAATAACTATCGATAGTATAAAATATTTGGGAATATATCTGCCAAGGGAAAGTCAGGATCTATATGAGCAAAACTACAAAACACTCTCCACACAAATAAAGTCAGATCTAAACAATTGGAAAAACATCAAGTGCTCTTGGATAGGTCGAGCGAATATAATAAAGATGGCAATACTACCTAAACTAATCTATTTATTTAGTGTTATACCAATCAAACTCCCAAGAGATTATTTAACTGACCTAGAAAAAATAACAACAAAATTCATCTGGAAAAACAAAAGGTCAAGAATTTCAAGGGAATTAATGAAAAAGAATGCAAATGAGGGTGGCCTAGCTGCACCAGATCTAAAACTATATTGTAAAGCAGTGGTCCCCAAAACCATTTGGTACTGAATAAGAAATACAGTAGTGGATCAGTGGAATAGGTTAGGTTCACAGGACAAAATACTCAATGACAATAGTAATCTACTGTTTGATAAACCCAAAGACCCCAGTTGTGGGGATTAAAAAACTCACTGTTTGACAAAAACTGCTGGGATAATTGGAAACTAGTATGGAAGAAATTAGGCATTGACCCACACCTAACACCATACACCAAGATAAGGTCAAAATGGATTCATGATCTAGATATAAAGAATGATATTATAAACAAATTAGAACAATGTAGGATGGTTTACCTCTCAGACCTGTGGAGGGGGAAGGAATTTGTGACCAAAGAAGAACTAGAGGTCATCATTAATCACAAAATAGATAAGTTTGACTATATCAAGTTAAAAAAAGTTTTTGTACAAACAAAATGAATGCCGACAAGATTAGAAGGGTAGCAGTAAACTGGGAAAATATTTTTACATCCAAAGGTTCTGATAAAGGCTTCATTTCTAAAATATATAGAGAATTGACTCAAATATATAAGAATTCAAGCCATTCTCCAATTGATAGATGGTCAAAAGATATGAACAGACAATTTTCAGATGAAGAAATTAAAACTATTTCCGGTCACATGAAAAGGTGCTCCAAATCACTATTGATCAGAGAAATGCAAATTAAGACAACTCTGAGATACCACTACACACCTGTCAGATTGGCTAAAATGACAGGAAATGATAATGATAACTGTTGGAGGGGATGTGGGAAAACTGGGACACTGATACATTGTTGGTGGAACTGTGAACGGATTCAACCATTCTGGAAAGCAATTTGGAACTATGCTCAAAAAGTTATCAAACTGTGCATACCATTTGACCCAGCAGTGTTTCTACTGGGCCTATATCCCAAAGAGATTTTAAAGGAGGGAAAGGGACCCACATGTGAAAAAATGTTTGTGACAGCCCTTTTTTGTAGTGGCAAGAAACTGGAAATTGAAAGGATGCCCATCAATTGGAGAATGGCTGAATAAATTATGGTATATGAATGTTATGGAATATTATTGTTCTGTAAGAAACGACCAGCAGGAGGATTTCACAGAGGCCTGGAGAGACTTGCATGAACTGATGCTGAGTGAAATCAGCAGAACCAGGAGAACATTATACACAGCAACAAGACTATACGATGATCAATTTTGATGGACATGGTTCTCTTCAACAATGATGTAATTCAAACCAGTTCCTATTGTTCAGCAATGAAGATAGTCATGTACATCCAGAGAGAGGCCTGTGGGAACTGAGTGTGAACCACACCACAGCATTTTAATGCTTTCTGTGCATATTTCCATGCATTTTGTTTTCCTTCTTAGGTTGTTTTTTCTTTTTCTCTTTCTAGATCTGATGTTTCTTATGCTGTAAGATAACTGTATAGATATGTATACATGTATTGTATTTGTCATATAATTTATCTGAATTAGCTTGTATTAGATTATCTGTCATCTTAGGGGTGGGGGGTGGGGGGAAGGAGGGGAAAAGCTTGGGAAAAAAAGTTTTTGCAAAGGTCAATGTAGAAAAATCACTCATATGTTTTGTAAATAAAAAGCTTTATTAAAAAAGTAAAAATAAAATATTATTGAGAGAAAAAAGAAACTGTCCTTTCCTGACTGATCTGTTTCACTTGCATCTTCTCCTTTAGTAGCTGATCATTGAGAATAGTGCCTTCAAATATTCTGTTCTATGTCATTTTCTTTGTACATATTCCGTCTTTTAATAACAGTATCCACTCTCTTGACATTAATTATAATTTTTATGTTTACTTTTTTCAGTGGTTATTGTCAGCTTAAACCCCTTACAGTTTCCTTCAAAGTTACTAATGATCTCTAAATTGACATATTTAAAAATATCTCCTTTTCTCTTCATCTCTCTGCTGCCTTTGACATTGTTGATCTAGTCTTTTACTAGATACGCTTTTCTCTGTAGGTTTTTATTACACTGCTGTCTCTTGATTTTCTTCCTATTAGTCTGACAGATCTTCTGTCTCTTTTGCTGATTCTTCCTCAGTGTCAAATCAGCTAACATTTGGGGTGCCCTAACACTCAGTCCTTTTCTTCTTCCTCTAAACTATTTTCCTTAATGATATCATCTGCTTTTTTTACTGTTTGCATTTAATTCTCAGATCTCCTTTTCCAAACCTAACTTCTCTCCTGACCTCCAATCTTGAATCTCCAACTTTATATTAACCATTTTAAACTGGATCCCTAGTATATATCTCAAAAGCAAACATTTCCATTTTTTTTCTTTTCTCCCAAACCGTCCCCTCTTTTCAACTTCCCTTTTACTGTTGAGGGACACACAATCCTCCTAATAACTGAGGCTTGATACTCAGATGACATTCACCACTTCTCACTCTCTCTCATCCTCCATGTGCAATCAGTTGTCAATTACTGTCATTACTATCTTCTTAAAATGCACCCTTCTCTTCTTTGATATGTTTTAATATTCTTTGATATTTCAAAAGCCCTGCCACTTCAAATGTCTCCTATTTTAATAGCCTGCTTCACTTCTATCCATCCTTCACTAATCTGCCACATTGTTCTTCCTAAAGTAAAGGTCTAACCATTATTATCACTGTATTCAATAAACTCCAGAAACTTCCCAATAGCTCCAGTATTATATAGAAAATACTCTGCCTTTTAAAATTCTTCTTAATGGGGTTCTTTCTTACCTTTCCAGGTGTTATATACCTTACTCCTCTTTATATATTCTTAAATCCAGTGACACCTCCTTGCTGTTATTAAGGCAGGACACTCCTATTGACTTTGAGCATTTCCACTGACTGTCCTCCTTCCCCTGAATGTTCTCTTTTCTCATCTCTGTCTCCTCATTTCTCTGGCTTCCTTCAAGTCTCATATATAGCCCCACCTTCTACAAGATTTCCTCATTTCTTCTTACTATCTTCTCTCTGATCCTACCCTCCCTGTATATATCTTGTTTGCAAAAAAATATTTTCATGTTGTCTTCCAGGTGCTCCTTTAGGAGGAAACTATCTTCAGTTTTTAAAACCTTACATAATTTGGCCTCAACACATCTCATCTCCCTTCTTTATTCTATAATCCTATCAAATTTTATCTTCTCTCTGTTCTGTAGAAAAATCACTCTGTCTCTTCATCCTACATGCGTTTATACAGGTCATTCACTATGTTGAAAATGCATTTCCTTTTTACCTCATAGAATCTTTCTTTGTGTATCTTAAACAAAAGTTTCTTCATTCCTACCTACAATATGCCTTGTAATTAATTTTATATACTGATATTTATTCTCCTCACATTAATTCTAATTATACTTAAATAATAATCCTTGTCTCTCTCATAGAAAAGGAAACTCTTTGTAAGTAGGAATTATTTCACTCTTATCTTAGAACTTAGCACAATGTCTATTACGTTGTAGGAGCTTATTTGTTTAAATTGATAACATATGAGAATTTTACATATGAAAAGGGAAGATTTGGTTAAGCATTATAACTGTTTTCAAGTAGTCAGAAGGTTACCTATATATGAGAAATATTATACCTCTTCTCTTTAGCCAAAAAACTGAGAGCAAGATACTGAAGTTAGAGAGATAGTTTTTAGTTTATTATTATAAAACAATCTTTCTAGAGGTTAGAAAC
Source organism: Myrmecobius fasciatus (assembly GCA_023553655.1). Taxonomy (NCBI): domain Eukaryota; kingdom Metazoa; phylum Chordata; class Mammalia; order Dasyuromorphia; family Myrmecobiidae; genus Myrmecobius; species Myrmecobius fasciatus. The sequence goes on from JAJPUD010012318.1 coordinate 16,383, forward strand.
TAGAGATCTACAAGAACAGAAACAACTCCCTCAAATGTCCATGCCCTTATTAGCATTATTCACCAGAAGGCTAGATGGCTACTTGTTCTTCTTGGAATAATTGTTCAACGATAAGTTTGTAAAATGATCTTTAAAATAACAACTAATATTTACATAATGCCAACTATAGACCAGATTGTGTAAATCTTCATATTAACCTAAGGAGAGAGTTACTATTATTATTGCCCTTTCATAGTAGAAGAACTGAAGCAAACAGAAGTTAACTGCCTAACTCAAGATCACACATCTAATTTCTCTTACTGGACTTGACCTCATATTTTTCGAATTCCTACCCCAACAGTCTATTCACCATGACACCTACCTAGACACAAATTAGATTCTATGATTTTGGAATTTTGTGAAATGAGAAAACAATGGGATTGATTTTTTTGGAGGGATGAGATAAAGAAAACTATACTAGAAACTAACTCTTTAAAAATAGTTCTTTGAAAAAATGTTGCCAATAACGTTTTAATGTGATAAAGTATGAAAGTTCATAAAGCACAAAAAATTCTATACTTCACATGAGCCCATTATAAATTTGGATGGAGAAATTCCAGGGATGCTTGGACTCCTAAAACTGGAACTGAAACCAAAGAATTTAAAGCATCAAGGTTCCTTAGAAATCATCTATTCCAGGAACCTCATTTTACAGATGAGGAAACAGTTACCCAGGTTGTCACAATAGGTCATTAATTGATGTAGTAGATTCATAAAAAGCTTGGGTTGGAAAGGTTTTGATGATTTTAGAAATTGCCTAATCTCACTTTCCCATTTTATAGGCTGGGTAATGTAAGAATAGAATGGGAAAGGGATTATCAACTGCCATAGTTTGGTAGTACCTCCGTGAGTGCTTGAACCCTGGTCTCCAGATTCCTTATATACTGATTACTTTACTGTACACAACCTTAGAATACTGACTCCCTTATCAGTGATATACAGAGTCACTGTGCTAGATATGGATCAAGGAAATTGCAGCATAATACAGAGAATAAGGTGGTGGATTTGGCTTCAAGAGACCTAATTATGAAACCTGACTATGCTTTATGATAGCTGAATAACCGTGGGCAAATAATTTTACTTCTTTGAGTTTCAGTTAGTTAAGGAACTTAGAGGAATATCTCTCCCAATGTTAACTCTCTAATATTAAATTTAACTGATATTTAGTCAGAACCTTGTTTCCTGAATTTTGAACACTTCAGTGCAAATAAGTCTACAGAATTTTCAATAGACTGTGTTACTTATTACTTCATTGAATCTGCAATATTTCTTCCTATCTATCCCTTAATTTCATTACAAATAAGCTGTTAATACTGTTTTTTCTCCCCAGTGACTTTTTTTCTTCAAATAGAAATACATCTGATTAATGCTGATATTGATGACCACTTTCTTTCTTCATCCTCTAATTCACCCATTTTAGGAAATGGAATTTGACTGGAATGATTATTGTGGGATCTAAGCATTAAACTAGATATGCTTATGAAGAGTTTTGGTCACAGGAAGGAACACTGATAGGTATATGCTGGCTCTCAAGTGATCTTAGATTCACTTCTTTTTCCAGTCTTCAGAAAAGAGAAAGAAAATTTGTGTGTATGGTGAAAACTTGAGTAGGAAGAGGGAAACAAAAAAAAAAAAAAAGGGAGACCATTGTATGTTTCTACTTATAGTAATAATTAATAATGACAATAATAATAACAATGACAATAATAATAACCTAACCAGTGGGGTACTCTTCAATTTTTTGCTATTTTTGCTACTATCTCAAATGAACTCCAACTTACCCATATTTCATCTAGCGCCAAACTAAATTTTAGAAACAAATGCAGCTTGCTGTAAAGTGACTAGGATGATGATGGAATATGAAGCTAAGTTGAAGAAATTGGAGACATTTAGCCTTGTACATAAAAGGGAAAGGACAATACTCTTCAAGATTAATAAATCTGTTATGTGGTGGAGGGTTTGAGCTTGTTTTGTTGCTCAAAAAAAAAAAAACAGAATTAGGAGCAATGATTAAAACTACAAATTTTGGCTAAATAATGTTTCCCTGAAGCTTTTGTAAAATTTTTACTTTAATAGTTTGACTAGATGCCCAATTGAAACAGAAAGAGCACTTTCTCTTTCTAACTTTCCTTCGTTCTTTCCTTCCTTCCTTCCTCCTTTCCTTCTTCTCTTTCATTTTTGTTTGTTTGCTTTAAAGATGATCTAGTTTGGAATTATTTGCTTTGCTATTTATTACCTGTGAGATATGAAGAAACTTTGGCCTCTCTCTGGTCCTCAGTTTTTCCTTTGTAAAACAAAAGTTGATTGTCCTTTCCTGCTCCAAACCTTGTTTAAGAACAAGGATTCTCTTCCAACTCTGCAATTCTCTATAACATTTGTTTTTACATGAGGTACTATCTATCAGGGACAAAAGGTGCTCACTAAATGCTGTTTTTCTGAGACTTATTTAATATATTTTTGTTAAAATATCAGATAAGTAATAGTGAGAAAGGCACTACCCAGCAAAATGGCGGGGGTGGGGTGTGGGGGGGAGGATAAACAAACAAAAAACTGGGCCATTGCTTGCCTGGCAATGGAAAAGAAGGCAGAGGGCCAAGGCCAGCAGGTGCAAATTGTTGGGACTCCAGTGAATGGAATCTAGGGAGCACCGAGTACTTTACAAGGGAGAAATGGAAGCTCCATTGATACAGGAAGACAAAATAAGAAAATTTTCCTAGCATGGAGAGAAAGTGGTCATAAACCTTGACTTGGGCCAAATGCTGGAAAATGTTTCAGTGTGTCTTTATCCTTTGAAAAGTAGTTCAAGAAGTGTGAAACAATCTCCCAGAATGGAAGAGGGACAGGATAGGGGGGAATATATAGGTAAAAAGTAGAAATGCAGCAGCTCTTCCTGGGAGATGGCTGAAAGAAACAATGGGGGTCTGAGTGGATGAAAAGGCTGAGTGGAAAGAGAGAGCAGTACACAAAGACAATTGAAGGAGGAAACAATTTACAGCTGCTCTCTCCTATTTTGTTAATCGCCTTTCCCCAAAGCGCCCAACCTGGTGAAAAGCAGTGTTCACTCGTTCCCCTCCCTGGCTCAGCGCCCCTCCTTTTCTTGAGCTCCCTCGTGCAGGGAGCGTGCCATGGCCCCTGCTCTTGAGCTGCTCTCATTGGGAGCTCGGAGCTGAGCTCATGGCCTGGCCGGGATCTGCTGCTGCTACTGCCTCTGCCGCCACCGCCTGTCTCCAGCTGGTGTGAGCTACAAACCAGCAGCCTGACAGAGTAAGGAACCCGGAGCAGTGGCTGAGCCTGGAGCCACTGACACGGCGCAGGGGCTGAGCCCGTGGATGCCTTTGATACGCTTTGGGGTTATTCAATGCCTGATAAAGGAGTGACAGAACCGAGTACCGCCAAGAGAAGATCCGTGCTGCATGGGAGGAAATGAGTGTGGCGGAGAAGCAGCCACCCCCCGCACCGCGTGAGCGCCCAGTCACCCTCTTGGTCCCCACTTGGGTAAGTACATTGCGCTCCCTCTATTGCGCCTCTCGGCAGCTGTTTTTGAGATCATCCAGTTGCATCTGCCCCCTTTCGCACCTCCTGGATAACTTTCCTGCCCGGGAGAAGGAGCAGAGACTGGAGAGGGGGGAAAGGAGGGACGAAGAGGCTTTGTTTGAGGCACCTTTGGGACGGGGCTCTAAACAATTACTAGGAAAAGTCCTTCCTGCCCAAGCTGTGAGGATGACTCACTCTTCTTTCCCTTTTCCTTCATTTCCCATATCTCTGACTCTTAAGGAACTTCTTGGCTTTAGCTCTGCTATTTATTTTGAGGAAGCATGGAAGCTTTGCACAACAGGGCAGTTACTTTAACTGGAGGTGAGAAAAATCCTTTGCCCTCCCTCCTCCCAGTAAGAGCATTTAAGGATTTATGTCCATCTCTTCTTTGGGCTTCTTTCCCAGATTGTAAGAGAGATGTTTTTTTTTTTCCACCTCCCCCATCCACCCTTTCCAATCTCCAGTTGTCAATCTTCTTATCTTGACCTTCTACATCTGTAAACTGTACTGGCATGGGGATCTTTGTTAACTTAGGTGAGTGGATGATCTGAGCTGACAGCTCCTCAGCTGTCAGCTGTTCTTCCAGGGTTCATCCTTACCATCTTCTCCAGCCTTTATCTACCCCGCCTCCAAGCCACTCGGTCAAACTTTTAGTGGTTTTACATGGTGCACACACTTGAAAAGTTTTTATTTATGTTAAGAATTGTCCTTCAAATTTAACTAGAGAAACAGAGAGACAGAGGCAGACAGAGAGAGAAGAGAGACAGAGATAGACAAAGAGAAAAGGAGAGGGGGGGAGGGAGAGGGAGAGGGAAGGAGAGGGAGTGAGAGAGAGAGAGAGAGGGAGAGAGAGAGAAGAAGAGGGAGAAAGAGAGAGAGAGAGGGAGGGAGAGAGAGAGAGAGACAGAGAGACAGAGAGACAGAGAGACAGAGAGAGACAGAGACAGACAGAGAGAGAGAGAGAGAGAGAGAGAGAGAGAGAAGACAGAAACAGAGAGCAAGAAATAGCCCAGCAGGTTACAACTTTGCACAAGAAACTTTCAAAACAGGAGGCAGGTTGTATTCATACAAGATGAAGTGACAGCCAATTACTTAAAATACACAGTCCCCTGCCCACCCTCATCCCCTTCATCACTACTACCAAAGACTAAAAACAGTGTAACCATTAATACCTTTTGCCAGCTTTCTCAGAATGTTGAGTGATGTTCCAAAAAGCAATAGTCTTTAGAAAAAAATGACTGAATTGTCTCCTTTGTAATAATGTATCTATACTTTCATTGTACTTTGATTCCTAAATAAAGATGGTCATTATAAAGGCACAAGTATCTTAGATGAAGGTTGTTCTGTGTTGAAATATTAGTGGAGCTTAAACTAAAGCTTCATATAAATTTATTAAAAATAACATTTTTAAATGAAAATACATGGCAATTTGTGAAAGGAAGTATAACTAAAGCTTTTCTTGTGATAAAATGAATGTTATCAAAATATTAGGCTTCATAATTCTAATCTTCCTACAAGTATGCATATTCTACAATCAAAAACTTTCTTTTAAATGATTATTTAAATTTATAAATTATGCCCCCCAATGGTTATGTGTACTTTGTATATCTGTGAAAGCTTTTAAGTATTCTGTTCTGACTCAAATCCTCTCCAAAACAATTAATATTAACATAGGTTTGAAATTATGAACAATATATCATGTTGACGCACAGTAACTTAGCTTATGAAAATTTTAATATAAAAGATGATTCTGCCATATTTATTTCAAGTATTTTTTAGAATCATAATGATTTATCAATCTATTGATTGCCTTAAAGTATTGATTTTGGTGACAAATACATAGCATTTAAATGCATATTCTTGAGATGGAGATTACTTAACCCAACTAAATTTAAAAAGGCAATTAGAGTATTTTATTGCAGTTTGAAACCCTATTACATGAAATGATAAATGAGTTATATGATAGGAAACTTTATGTCAATGTTGGAGGCTAAATATCAGATTGATGGTATACAGGAGATTGAAAGTAAGAAGTCTAGTATTTAGTAAACTCATTTAAAAAATGCTATGATTCCCTAATATCATTCATATAAAACTCATTAAATATGATACAGTTTCATTGTCCAATTATTTGTTTATATTTATGAGGATTCATGATATATCTTTTTAATTTTAATTGTAATATTTGAATATACTAATAATATCTGCAATATTCATCATTTCAAAAGTAATATAGCATAAGCAACATAGTGCTATTTAATTTCACTTAGCATAGATGACCAAAAGATTATCCAAATATAAATTAATATTGGAAAGAAATCAATTTTTAATATCAACAAGTGTGTGGTTTTCTTAATGATTTGCAATAATATTTAATGGTTTTAATTAAGGTGAATACAAGTTGAATGAATTCTGTAAACATAGATGCATAAGTTAACACAAGTTGCAATTCTTATAACCTACTAAAGATATTTATATAGTGTGAGATGTGTTCACAACTTCTGTAGGATCATGTGAATGTGACACATTTTATGAGGATATCATGTGTTCAATAGTTGATTTTATTTTCCCTTTTGTTTTATTTATAGTATATGTACCTTATTTTTTTTTTCAATTTAAGTGAGTCATAGCTCAGACTCCTGTTCCACTTTTATTCACATTACAAAATCCCATTGCAGTAAACCATTAATACAGTGTACTGTGTGTTTTCAGCTATTGATTGGTATTTACAGCACACTTTCTGTTTTTAAATAACAATGCTACTTCAGTCTACCAAGCTTGAAGCATTAGACTGTGGGAGACAATAATGATCTGTTTCATATGATGGGCTTGTAGACTGAAAGGTAGGGGGGAAATGCTAGGTCATTTGAAATGTACATTTTGCAATATAACCATTTAAACATCTCTTTAGAGATTGACTTATTACATGCAATAGATTAAACACCTAATCTCCCAAAGAATCTTAATCATTCCTTTCATGCCTTCATTATGTGTGTCTTACCCTTGCTGACTCATCTTTCATTTCAACTGTGGAATTTCTGATGATGGCCGTGACATCATAAATAAAACACAGCAAGTACACTTATTTTTGGAAAGGGCAAAATATTCTGTTCTAACAGATGGGTTAAAACAGATCAATGGTGAAAAATTTTAGCAGGTTCTAGTGCAGAAAATTCACTTATATTTCATAGAAATTTTGCAATGTTAACAAAAGAAACATAATTCAAACTAAAATCTATGTAAAATATTCTATGGAAAAGTCTCAAAGTTTGTTTTACTCCAACTTATTTTTTATAGAACTATTGTCACCAAAGAGAAATGTAGAAGATAATTCACTTTTTTTTCTATACAAATATCAAAATCAATTAAGTGAGTATGCTCCCAAAACACAATTATCCAATTATCTCACAAATTATGTGAGGATAATTAGAACTGGACTAATTCTTGTCTAGGATCTCAGATATCCAAAGTCCTGAAAAATCCTTATTATAACACACTCCTACCACTTGATCAATACTATGTAAGTACTGACTTCTTCAAATATGTTAATTTCTTTTCTATGATTCTGTGGTCTCACAATTTTTCATAGTTAGATGTGTGTGTATGTGTTTGTGTTAGACTGACAGATAAAAGAGTTTCAAGATTGTTTAAAACAAAATCCATAGAAAAATTATGTTAAAATTCAGAGTGGAAAGAACATTAAACACATGTAGGAAAGACATACTTGACCTTAGCTCATCTAGCTGTGTAACATCAAGTAAGTCACCTAATTACTTTAATTCATAATTTCCTTTCTGTATAAGGTCCCTTACTGTGCTGTCATTCTATGAATCTATACTTTCCTATTGAACAGATACATTTTTTTTTCATTATTAAGTCACCTGGATAATGCATTTTGGACTGTTAGGTGAACACTAGATGTCACTTTACCCCAGACCATCAAGATTCTTAAATTTTCTAGTATTAAGAATCTGAGGCCTCATTTACCCTACTATTCTTACTACACTGAATAAAACACTAAGCCATTACTACTTCAGTGTCTTCCTTAAAAAGATTTGACAGAGAGTCATGACAAGGGAATTGATTTTGTGAATGTTCCAAGCAGTGAAGGCCCTCTCTCTTCTTTCTGTGATGACTGTTAACAGATGCACAGGATTCTGTTAGCCTTAGCTGCACTTGAGGATTTTCCTACATTTTACTGATCATCAGTAGCACTGTCTTTAGAGATTTCAACTGAAATGACTCAGGAAGACAGTTTGATATCTGAGGTGTCAGTGTTTTACATGTTACTTTATTTATACTGTAGACAAGAAGAGTATCGGGGTAAATAAATGTATATTTTTACTGACTAAATAAATGACTTTTAAAACTGGCTTTTCTAGAAGACACAGAACTGAGAATTTCATCATTAGCCTTCATGTGTTTGTTTTCTGTGTCTCTTACATCTGGAAATTTTCAAAATTGATTCCAGGACTCAAATTGCTATACAATATCAGACTGATAGTCCACCAATCACATGTTAAATATCTCATCTGGTGTGTTTTGATGAGCTTTTAAGTTCAATATAATCTGTTTTAAATGATAAATAAAAATATTTAGTGATAATAGCATCAGTGAAATGGAATAAAACCATAATCACATTAATGTTGAATTAAATATTATTTGCAGAACCAGTCAAAATTATAGGCATGTCAGTATTGATTTTTATATTTTATTTTTAACATTGTCTTGCGGTTGCCACACCTTTAAATAATTTCTGAAATATTAAAGGTTCAGGGTAACAATAATGATTAGCAAAAGCAGCTTCCTATCCAGTACTTGAGAATTTAAGAGCTAGGAAGGGATTATTAATTATGTCACTTGTGAATGGAAAGTATTTAAATTTAGATATCATAGGATTTAGAGCTAAAAGATTCAGAGTGCCTCCCCTAGAGTCTTTATTTTACAGGTAAGGGAGCTGAGCTCCAGACAGGAGAAAGGATTTTCTCAGGATCATATGAGTAGCAATTGCTGAGCTTAGAATCAAACTTAAGTCCCCTAATTTTAAATCAATCTATTTTCTATTAAACCCCTTTATTTCTGGTAGAATAGTTTTATAATTGTCTTCATAAAGTTTATTTGAACAATTAGATGGTTTAATTTCTAAATATTTCATGTTTCTGTTGTGCTTTTTAATATGTTAAATGGTTTTAATGGTTTTTGATGTTTTTTTAAACATCAATTTATTGCTTTATTGCTAATGTATAAGATTGTGAAGGATGTTTGTGGGTTTATGATATATTTTAGAGGCATTATGGCCTAGTGATTAGTTTGCTGGACTTGATTCAAATCCTGTCTCTGAGGCTTACTAATTGTGAGCTGGTTAAGTCACTTAACCACTAAGGGCTTCTGGCAAAACTCCAAAAGATTGAAGAGCTATAAACTATTGTACTCTGCTTTAATGGTGGCAGTTCCTTATATTATATAATCACAAATTATTTTTATATTCACTTATATGCTATGTAGTAAACTTGCCAAACTCATATATTATCTAAGTTCATCAAACAATTATTAAGTACCTTCTTGATGGAATCCCTCTTGTTAGTACTAGGAATATAAAAGCCAAAAAGGAAAAATAAAATATTTATAATAGTTATCCATATGACCTATAAATATATCCCTGAATCTTTCCTGATAAAATCTCAACCCCATTGCATGTAATCAGCTTTTAATATAATGATTTATATTTAAGTTGCTTGTATTATGAATTATTGTTTTCTGTGACAGTCTCTTCAAGCAGTTGCCAGAAGAAGAATGCCAAAGTGTTCACTTACATTTTGAATATTTGACAGATGAAGAGAGCTGTGTAGAGTAGGCATCAGATCCTGGGAAAACTCTAGTGTGCAAAAGTTTCATCTGTACCACTCTACTATAAAAGATTTATCTAAATAAACAGGCCCCTTTAAAAAATGTGAATATTTCCATAAGAAAATTAAAGGATATGGTGGATTTTAGTTATTTGAAACCTTATAATCCATCTAATTCAACTCCTATTTTATAGATGAGGATAGAGATGGCAAATAAGAGGAGAAAGGTCATTGAATTTGAAGTCAAAAGAACCAAATAAATTTTGACAGCTACTTTCCACTTGTTTGGTCATAGTTCAGGTTTCTTCGGCTCTAAAATGGGGTGGGGGGATGTGATAAATGACCTGTAGTGCCTTTTCTATCTCTAGAAATACTAAAATCTCATGATCAGCTTTTGGTCATAGAGTGAATTAATGGATAATCCAAAACTAGGAAAACCCAGTGTCCAAGCTATCAGTTTATTACTTTCTGTTACTATAGTAGGAATATTGGGTGTTCCCAGAGACTTTATTAATTTTAAAAAGCTTCTGAGGAATGGCCCACATAACAGCAATTTCTACCTGCCATTTTTCATCTTTTTATTTGCTAAGCTTGTTGATAACTGGTTTCTACTAATCCTGAATTCTCAGCATTAGAAAAGCACACTGTCAGGAATATATGTGAATCACACAACAAAATATGCTTACTGTAGCAAAGGTGCTCATATTTCAGGGGGATCCTCTCTAGCAGGACTGCTCAGAATCTTTCAACAACCTCTCAAGCTACACAGTTCATATTTAGACCTTTCTTTAAAACCTTCAATAAAAGAAACTAGAGTCTCTGTTCTCTAGATCTCTTAATATTTAACGAGATGAAACTGCAATTCCTCTTTAAGTAACCAATTAGTAATGCTACCTATTTCAAATTAATTCTAACTGGATTTAAAACATCTTGCCCCATAACTATGAAAGATCATATATTTCATAATATTAGTTCACATTTATGTACCATTTTAAAATTTGCAAGTATTTTATGTATATTTTCTCACATTTACTGTGTGAAATATCAATATACAGATATTTAACAAGTGCCTACTTCATGCCAGATATTGTGCTATAAGCTGAGATACAAAATAAAAGAATAAAACAATTTCTACTGGCAATGAAATTATTAATATCCCTAACACTCTTTTATAGATTAGGGAAATGAAACTTATAGTAATAAGATGATTTCCTTGGGTCACACAGTTTATCTGTGCTTCAGGTTGGATTTGAATCCAGGTTTTCCTGACTTCAAGTATGGGTATCTAGTGTATGCACTGATCAATAATTTTTATGCCATCTATTGTAATATAACATAGCAAACAATTACTACTTATTCTCTCATCATAATGATTAAAACAAGATAGCTTAAATGCAGTTATTTTGATACACAATTCATTATTTTATAGTGGAAATAATTTTGTCCTTGGGATGAAAAAAATGTGGCTATGAGACCAACTCCAACATTTACCAGTCTTTGGTTCTGGATAAGCCATTAGTGTAATAAAAAATAGTTTGGCATAATGGAAAAAGGTATAAGAGCTGGAGTTAAATGATCTGAGTGCAAATCCTTGCTTTTTTATTTACAACCTGGAAGGCCTTGGATATATTTTATCTCTAGCCCAAACTTGTTCCCACAAGTTGGAAAGTATCAATTAATAGATAAAGTAGTCTCTAAGGTCCCTTAAGGGCTCTAAATGTCAGATTTTTTTGCTACAGCCCTGATTTGTAAGTATTTTCTAAACAATGGAAAAGCAGTGGAAACCTTCTTAAAAGTTGTTTTAATGATAACAATCAATATACTATGTATATAGATTCTTATGTTAGGAGATGATGGAGATATGATTTCTTATATCCTGTGTTATTATATACATACATATGTATTTACATAATTTTGTGTGTGTATTTATTGTTATTCAGTGGTTTCAGTCATGTCTGACTCTTGATAATTTCATTTCAGGGTTTTCTTGATAAAGGTATTGAAATGTTATGCCATTTCCTTTTCCAGCTCATTTTACAGATGAGAAGACTAAGGCAAACAGAATTAATGGCTTGCCCAATGTCATAGAGCTAGTAGGTGCCTAAAGCTAAATTTGAACTAGAGTCTTCCTGACTCCAGGCAAGATGCTCTATCTACTATATTATCCTGCTACATAAATCACATATGTATCAAATATATATATATATATATACATACATACATACATAGATGTGTGTATGTGTGTGTGTATACGTGCAAATCTTATCTATATGGCTGTATGTATATGTGTATATAATTTCTCAGCTCCCAAAAGTATTTTCCACATAATAAAAGTCTGCTTTTTTGCTAAATATGATTTATAAAATACAGTCCTTATAAATTTGAAACTAAAGAGCCAGTAGATGAAAATGTGATAGAAGACAAATATATAAATGTACACTAGAGGTGAAAACTATGTCAAACTTAAAGGTGAGGTCAGGGAAAGCTTCCTAAAAATGTGACTTTTAATGTTGTCTGACCTTTAAAGGACAGGTAAAAATTAAGAAATAATATATGTGAAGAGAGGTATTTCTATATCTCAAGAATAGTATGAAAGAAGCTCCAGACATGGGAAAGAATCTGGAATGTATAGGAAATAGTAAATAGACGAGTTTGTTTTGAGTATAGAATGAATGGAAGGAATAATTTGACATAAAACGGAAAAGACAAAATCCTGAAAAATTTCAAAGAAATTCAAATACCAAATAAAGGAGTTTTGATTTTGCAGGCAAAATGATATCATTGAAAATTTTTCAATAAAAAGAAAAAAGCCAATCTAGGAATAAGAAGATGAATTTAGAATGAGTAAAATAATTAGATAGAAGTAGAGACATGAAATTTGAAAGATTTATCAGGAGGCAAATGGTAATGAAGATTAGAATCTATTTAGTGATTATAAAGTTGAAGTATATTATAATAGGTATCATCAATAGAGAAGCAATAATGCTTGCTAGGTGATTAGATATGAGAAGTGAGTGAAAGGAAAAACTGAAAAATAACTCTGAGTTTACAAACATTTGAGAAATGTGTGATTTCTGTAACCATTAACATTTTCTCCAAAGAGAAAATATAATAAATTCATTTATGCTCATGCTGAATTTTAGATGTTCATAAGACAGCTAGAATGAGACACCTTACAGGTAATTGTACATGAAGTGAAAGAACTTCAGCAAACTCAGAATTAAAGACAAGTAAAGATTTAGAAGTTTTCTGTTCAACAGTGATCATTGAGGCCATAGATTTGAATGAGATTGAAAGAGAAAGTGCATGCAGAGAAAGATAACATGGTAGAAACAAACATTGGTGAACTCTTACTGTAAGAATTCAGAAAGAAAACAGAGACTCAACAAAAGGACAAAAATGTGTTTGCAACAGTATGAGAACCAGAATGCCATGGTTCTGTAAAGCCAAAGGAAAGACTATTCAGAAGAAAATGTTTAAGAGTAAAATGCCTTAAAGAACAAAAAAAATGAATATTGGGATAAAAAGGCAATAGGATTTTTCAAATAGTAAGTTTAAAGTGACTATAAGAAAGTAGTATTAAAAATGGTGTGAATGAAATCATATTTTATGAGATCTGTCGTGAAGAAGTGAAGATAACTACCCGCATTATATTTTTTCAAGTTTCAGCTAAGCAGAGGAGGGTACCAATAAGATTTGATAGAAGAGTCTAAAGCAATTTTAGCATTAGAGAGATCGAGGCTTTTTTTAAGATGAGGAGACAATGAAAAGAAGCTAGAATATTTGTGAAATAATTAATGGAAAAGGGTGACAAAAATGGATCAGGAAATGGCTTTAGGTGTGAAGTTATTTATTTAATCATAACAAGTAACAGAAAAGACTTTCCCGATGAGGAGAGAGAGACAGACAGAGAGAGAGAGAGAGAGAGAGAGAGAGAGAGAGAGAGAGAGAGAGAGAGGAGGGAGGAGAAGAGTGAGAGGAAGAAGGAGGAAGGAAGAAAGAGATAATTATGAGAGAATAGGTGATGAAACTGAAAAGTTAGAGAAAAACAAGAAAGGAGTTGAAAGATCTATTTTTAATGTTCTCAATATTCATATTTAATCAAGCTAAATTATTTCATTCAGTTGTTATGTTTGGGGTGGATTGGGATGGCTTGAAAAGGAACATAAAAATTTGAAAGTCAATGTGAGTCATACATGATACCTCAGCATTGTTCTAATTAATTATTAATCAACATAGAGAATTTTTATATATGAACAGATTTAGCTTTAATTTCTTCATCTAAAACCTGTCTGTTCATATCCTTTGGCCATTTATCAATTGACTTGTATTCCAAAATTTTGGCTCAGTTCTCATTATATTTGAGAAATGAAGCCATTATGAAAGATATTATCAGGGGAAATTTTTCCCCCTTAACTTTCTGCTTTTTTTCTAATTTGGCTTGTATTGGTTTTGTTTATGTAAACTCTTTTAATATAATATAATCAAACCTATCCATTTTATGTCTTGCAATGCTCTTTCTTGTTTGGTCGTAAATTCTTCCCTTCTTGGTAGATCTGACAGATAAATTAGAATGAACTTACATTTTGATGGAGGAAACCACCTATACATATATGTATGTATAGTATATGTATAAAATAGATTTTCACCATTGACACAGGAACAGAAGAGTCAGATGAAAAGGGTTACACAGGGCTAAAGTTCTGGAAGGCAATAAGAAAAGGAAAAGAGGCAAAAAAAAACACTTTCAAAATGGTTGCTTATATGGTGATGCAGATACAGTATCTCATGCTTCTCAAAAAAAAAAGTCAAAACTTTCTCAGGTTCTTGAACTGGCTGATTCTTCTAACCTAGCTCTTAGAAATTTCCCCAAGAAACAATAAGATTATATCATGATCAGTTCTGATGGATGTGGCTCTCTTCAACAGTGAGATGGTTCAAACCAGTTCCAATTGTTTAGTGTTGAAGAGAACCATCTATATCCAGAGAGAGGACTGTGGGAACTGAGTGTGGTTCACAACATAGCATTTTCACTCTTTGTTGTTGTTTGCTTGCATTTTATTTTGCTTCTCTTTTTTTCTTGTGCAGCACAATAATTGTATAAATATATATATATACATGTATTTGATTTAACATATATTTCTATTGTATTTAACATGTATTGGACTACTTGCCAACTATGGGAGGACATGGGGTAAGGGAGGGGGAAATTGAAACACAAGGCTTTGCAAGGGCTAGTGTTGAAGAATTGTCCACACATATGTTTTGAAAAATAAAAAAGCTTTAATAAAGAAAAAAAAGAAATTGTCCTAAGAAAAATAAATTGCACTCGTCCAATTCTCTGACTGAATGTTATGAGGGTATCTTTACCTTTATTCTTTCCTTCATACTAAAAATTGCCACAATGATTGATGTTTGTTTGCTGTTTTTTAAATCAAATCATTTATTTTGTAAATAACTTTAAACAGAGAAACTTTTCCACATGTAAAAATGTAAACTTCAAAAAATTTATTCCTTCCACTACCTTGTTCATGTGTAAAAATTATTTTTATATAGTCACATGCAATTTATATATTATTCAACACATTTTGCCTTCTTTACTTAAGATTAAGCCAAGGCAGCATTGTTTAGTGGTTAGCATACTGAATTTAGAGGTAGAAAACCTGTGCTGGTATCTGCCCTCTGAGTTAGAGAGAGAGTGTTGGTGCATATAAATGTGAAATCAGGAGAAAAGAATGTAGAGGAAAGTTTATAAAGAATAGAGAAAGAAATATAAATTAAGTTTTGGAAATATAGAATTTGAGATGCCACAGGAATAGCGTTGCCTCCATGGGCTGTAGGAGGAAGTATCAAAGCTGAAGAGAAAGATCTTGAAATCATCTACTTAGGTGGGAGTTAGGCATCTTTCTTTATCTCTATCATTTTTCTCATCAGTAAGAAGACACAGTTAGCTGGATGATTTGTAATGTTTCTTTCATCTTATACTGTTAATCTTTCCATATTTACATTTTCCTTACTTGTTATTCAACTATAGTATGAAAAGGCAGCATGGTGTAATGGATAGAAAGTTGCCCTCTTAATCAGACCTAGATGCATGGTCTACCAATGACATATACTGTCTATCAAAACATGCAGGTCACTTAAATCTTGAGTAACTCTCAGATTGTAAATTGTAGAACAATTGCTAAGCTGCATTGGTAGAAGGAGTACTTACTGGAGTTTCACTATGATAAAATTACCATTCTAGACTAAAAACAAACAAAAAAATTACAAATGTATTTTTCCAGTTTGTCTTTTCTTAGATGGGATTTAGTTGTGGGAGAAAAAAATAGCTCATTTCAATTTTATTAGCCGAGTTCCTTTTCTGTTACCATGAACACTGTCTAATGGTTCTGTGTGGTTAATGGTTCTAAGCACATGGTACAGTCAATGTTTCCACTTCTATTCTCTATAATGAGCACTTAGTAAGTACCTACTATGAGCTCAACATTGTGCCAAAACTGGATAATCCCACTTTATATTTGAATAGGGCTTTACAATTTAAGTGCTTTCATAGCTATCACATTTGATCCCCACAATTGCTCTTTGTCAGGTAAGGAAGAAAGAGAGGAAGTCTGTTGCTAAAGGGAAAAAAAAATCTGAATTTAAGTCAGATGACCTAAAATATTGGTTTGTTTTTTGTTTTCCTGTTATTACCTGTGAGATTTAACTTCAGTTAACTTAATGTCAGTTTCATCATCTACAGAGAAAAAACTAGACGGCCCATAAGTTCTCTTTCATTTCTAAACCTAAGATCCCATTATACTAAACTCAATCTGAATGCATTAGTGACACCTCTGCTTTGTCAGAATTATGGACACAATAAAAAATAAACTTATACTAACAGAAAAGAGAACATCATTGCAGGCACTTTTGGGAAATAGAAATTTATACAAAACATAGTCCCTAAATTTATGCACTATCCAATAGATGCAACATCAGTCATCTAGCTCTTAGATTTTTTTAAAAATGCAATTCATGTGAAACATTTAAATAAAATAGATGCAAATTCAAAATACCGTTAGGAACTTTGGTAGTTACATAAAACCCAAATGCTAATACCAAGAAATGTCACAAAAATAATTCCTAAATAGAGTTAAAGTTTCTGAAATAAAAGATATAATATTGTGACATATAAATTATCCTTTTAAACTAATCATTCAAGCAACAATTATTAATTAAGCATGAGTATTAGGGACTATATTAAAGAGAAGCAGTCCAGCCCTATTGTAGCTTAAAACTCCATCACCGAAAGTTTTTTTTTTCTAAATAGTATGTAAAATATAAAATAATCATTTTATTTTTTTATAAAATTGCATCCGATTTATATTCTGTTGGATCATCTTTGAATTTTACCACCCTTTAACCTTCAGAAAATAAAGATTTCTTCCCAGTAATTGTATAGCAAGTGAACTTTGGTGATACCTGTTTTCCTTTTCTTTTAGCCTTCCCACTGTTTCTTAACCCCTGTCCCCACCAATCCCTACAGGATCCTACTTCACTTTTTGACTTTCAAGATGAAAAAAATTATAATCTTTCTAGGATGTAAGCTGACAGTGAGTTGAAGGCACCTTCCAATATGGATGGGTATCCTTTTTATCAGAGCATTCTTGAAAACAACAACCTTTTAGCTCCAAAAGAATAAATTTCTAATAGTGAAATATTACACCTTATAATGGAGTGATCTTTTTGTTGGTTATTTAGATGGGAGTATTTGAGGATGAAAGAAACTTTTCTAGGACCTTTCACATCATATTCTTTAGGCAACAATCTATTTGTAAGACTGTTCTCCAAATGAAAATCCTGCATTTTCCAAATACCATCCCTAGAATGGAAGGACTTATTATTGCTTTTGGATATATGTTCTATCTTTGGAGGAAACAAGAAATAGGAGTCCCATTTTTGGTGAAAATGTAAGCACAAGAGACAATAGCATGACTTGAAGAATTTCTGAAAAGCAGGTTTATATAATAAAAAAGCATCAGATTGGAACTATTTATGTGACCATGAGAATTGGTAGTATTTAAATTTGGGAAGATGTTAGAAATCATCTGATCAAAGTACCTCATTTTTCAAATGTGGAAACTGAAGTCAAGGGTTGAGAAATATTCTTTTTAGGTACAGCTAATAAATTATAAATATGGAATTCATATCTAGTACCTCTGATGCAAAATCCATTGTCATTTCCAATCCTTTCCATCATTGTGTTATATTGCACTTTGCTGAATAAAATCATTTATTTGTTATTTTTACCCTCAGTTGCCACTTCAGGCCAACTAAATTGATTTCAGACCTTGGAAACTTTGGGGATTCCAGAAATAAAACTGTTATTGTATTTCTTCATTTCTTGATTTTTATTCACTTACTATATTGCCTTGCTTTTTTCCTACAAGATTTTAGAGTACTTTGATTCCAGTTCAGTTTTTAGTACTCTCAAATGTGGGTATAAATAAATATGAAATAAAGACTGTCTCAATATTGTATTGAATAAAACATGGGAGATTTGTAAAAGAACAAAATGAAAATTGCATACAGGGAAGAATTCATATGAAAAAAAAGTCAGACTATTATGTTGAGGGATGATGCTGAAAAGATTTTTATCCTAACTGTACTTCCTAGAAACCTTATGCTGTAACAACATGCAGTATCATCATTTTGGGTTTTTTTTTTAGAGAAAATAAGTAATTAAAAAATCATGCTTAGTTAAATGTATTATTCTCAAGTACAAAACTAAATCCTCATTTCGGGTATGTGTCATGAAACACTGCATAGAAACTGGGTTCAACTGCATGCTTGACAGCACTGTCTTGCAGTCAAAAGTCATTGAGGTGTAGAAAAAAAGATTGTTAGACCTAGAGTCAGTGGTCTGTTGGTCTGAGTCATGGTTCCAAAACCTACAAGTGTGATTTGGATAAAGTAATCTTTATTTTAGCACATCATGTTCTTCCTTCATGAAGAAGATGGCAACTATCTCAAGTGTTATGAGGGAAATGATTTGTGAATCAATCAATCAACATATTATATTAATTATAACGGCTCACATTTACAAACTCTCATCTTCCCACTCTTCTTAAACCTTGTTCTCCATGGATATTCTTCAATCCTGGGACATCCTTGCTGTTTCATGAACATGACTTTTTAATTTCTCTGATTTGGCATTTTCTCTCATTGTCTCTCATACATGGAATGTTTTCTCCTCAAACATTCCAATTACCAGTCTTCCTGGGTTCCTTTATATCCCAATTAAAACCCCATTTTCTACAGCAAGCCTCCCAAATTATTCTTAATTCCAATGTTTTCCATCTCTTTATTATCTCCTGGTTATCTTGCATATAACGTGATATGTATAAATATTTACATGCATGTGTGTTTATATATACATGTGCATACACATATGTATATATACATACAAATATACAAATATTAATATATATATATATTATGAATATACACAAAGAAATAGATTTCCATATGCATACAAATATGTGTAAATATCTATATCAATGCTTGTTTCTTTGCTCTTAGATTGTGAGTTCCTTGAGAGGAGGAACTGTCTTTTACCTCTTTTTGTATCCCTGATGCTTATAACAAGTAGCTAGCACATAGTAAGTAATTAAGAAATATTATTGAATATTTTGAGAGGTATTATACTAAATACCAGGATTATGAAGAAAAAATGAATCATTTCTTGCTTCCAAAATCTTATGTTCTAATGTGATATTAAACATATATACACATGCTATTATCCTTGTGGGGACCCCAAAAAAGCATTATAAAGAAGGTGGTGCATGAATTAGTCTTAAAAGAAAAAAAAAAGATTCCAAGATGTAAAATTCAGGTGGAAGCACATCCCTGCATGGATGACAACCATAAAAATGTATTATTTTCAGAGTGGGGATAGCATACTATGGTGAGAAGCAATGAAGTTGTCAGAAGATGAGCGCAAATGCACCTTTTGCTTCTGACTATTTGTATTACCTTAAGAAAATAATTTATCTTTCCTAGACCTCAGTTTTGTTATAAGTAAAATGAGGATTTATATGTGAGGTGATCTTTATGAGATCCTTTACATTTCTGTGCTTATGTAATTCTGTATAATAGAATATATTGTTGAATTACCTGAGATTTTTATATGCTATGTAAAAATCAAATATAATTCCCTTCAAACATATCCCTTGACCAAAGTTCTTGCTTCTTAGCTTGTCCAGGGCTACAATTATTTACATGCCAATCTGCCTGGAAAATAAATGAACATTTTGTGCCTGAGTTAGAATCATGGAGAACTGTGAGAAAAGAAAATGAGCCTGGATCCAGTTGGGTGCAGTGACTCTGATTTATGCTATTTCAGAATTTTGTTAAATAGGGGAAAGTTATATAAATGGCAAAGAGGGCATGAAGCATCTCCTTAAAAAGTGTACCATGGTCAAAGAACACATGATTTGGAATCAAAATATCAGGTTTCCTAACCCTAACCCTAAAAAGTGAGAACTGTGGGACTTTAGACAAGTTGAGAGATGTGAGACCCTAAAGTAGTCACAAAATCTATTTGTCAGTTTCTTTATCTGTGAAATTGGGATGATACATATATTACCTATTTTATGGGAGTCTTGTGAAAGAAATGCTCTGTAAAAATTAAATATTAAATAGTCATTATTGTAAGTGAATGGATGAAAGTAATAGAATTCTGCCAGTTTGGGTACTGTTTCCTCCAACAGATCTTCAACTGTATAACTAACTGGGTAAATCTGAATTCACTTGAGGGATATAGAGATTGAGAGATTTGCCCAGCATCACAAACCTAGCAAGTTTCATAGGGAGGTTTTGACTTCAAACTTAGCATTTTTTCCTGTAGACTAAATGGTTGTTTCTTCTTCTTTCTTCTTCTTCTCCTTTTTCATCAGTTATTGGATTTATAGAATCTAAAATTTCAGAGTAAAAATTTCAGCTTAGAAGTAATAGAATCTAAATTTGCATCCAATGCAGTAATTCTTTCTAAGCTATGTACATAATAGGTTATAATTAGTCTTCTAGAGCTAGAGTAAATTTAAGTGCTTCTTGTAAAGGGGAACTCAGTGTCCTAGAAAATGCTTCATTCAATTTTTGAATAGCTCAAATAATTTATCAACTATTTTTCTGATTGACGGAAGATCTGCTGCTCAGCCACTCTTCTACATAATACAAATTCAACCTTATTTTGGTATAGGGTGTTAGGTATGGGTCAATGCTTAGTTTCTGTCATACTGTTTCTAAGTTTTCCCAGCAATTTTTGTCAAACAGTGAGTTCTTATCTTAGAAGCTGAGATCTTTGGGTTTATCAAACATGAGATTACAATAGTCACTGACTATTTTGTCTTATGAATTTAACCTATTCCACTGATCAACTCTATTTCTATTTCTTAGCCAGTATCAAATGTTTTTGATGACTGCTGCTATATAATATAATTTTATGTCTGCTACAGCTAGGCCATCTTTGTTTGAATTTTTTTTCATTAATTCCCTTGAAATTCTTGACCTTTTACAACACCAGTCTTTCAAAAGAAACACATACAGCATATTCCTTGGAAGACTACTGGTCCCTTTGTTGAATGTCTATCTATTTGTGCTATACATTATTTGATGTTTATATTCAATATGTGATTATAAAGAGCTATTTTGTAATATTAAGGATAAAATAATCTAAACATATGCACAAGTTCTCACATTGAAGAAAGGGAATATTTAAGGTTGCTCTTTGCTTTACTACATCAAATCTTTTTTTTTTCCTAATCAATAAACCATAGTAACAAGAACGTATATTATCTGTACCTGAGTGAATTGTGTTGTTTACTACAGTGAATCACTTCTAAAAAAGCTACTTTTTTTCCTATCCATGTTCTTCAGTATTTTTATGTCTATCTTAGATACTTAGATAATAATAATGTAAATACAGAAGTTTCATTGTTATTATGAAGAGAATAGCTCTTCAAAGAAATATTAATATGTTTCTTCTGTGATAGGTCTTTTCTTTTTCCTTGTCTTCCACCTAGATTCATCTGCAAATGCTTTAGGATGATCAACCTGGATTATCTTGTTTTACTACGTGGTCTCTTGTTGCTTTTGACTGCTTTCTGAGATGATATTATATATAATCTTCTATAATGGTTCAGAATGTTTCAGAAATCAGCTCAAATTCTGAAGTGATGTGGCTCTTGCATTGCCTGACCAACAGTTTCTGTATGCTTCTGGCTTTCTTGTTATGATAATGTTATCTATTAGTTAAACGTATCTAAAAGTTCTATGAGTCAATGCCTTTATTTTTTTCCATTTCTTTTTTTTCCTCCATCAACCTTTTGTTTAAAGAGGTTGAATTAGAGCTTTGATACTTTAATGGTGACCTTTGTGAAGTCTACATTTGCCTTAAATTAAAAATAGAAAGTCAGCTGCTTATAGGATCATAAATCTAGAATTGTAAGAAACACCAGGAGTCATTTACTCCAAAATTTTATTTCATAGATGAAGAACTGAAGTCCTGGACAATTAAATGACTTGCCTAAGGTTATATTCAAATGCTTTTATCTCTAGTTACTCTGTTTACTGAGCTTATAAGAATTCATCTGATTTCTTCTTACTCTATTACTTTGAATTTCTAATATAAGCAGAATGAGAATCTGCCCAAATTGATCAGATGATAAAGTTCTTTATCTTCTAAGCTAAATTCTGGGCAGTTAAATTATCACTTCCTTCTCAAGTTGCTAATAAAGTGAAAACCAGATATTTTATTACTTCTATTATTCATTTATGTGGTTGTTCTTTACTACATGTAAAATGGCCATGGTAATGCCCAGTATCACTCCACCTAGCATACTGATGCACATATTGAATTCATTAAAAGTTATGCATGACTAGACATGAGTCATCCTAACATTTGATTCAATTTTTTCTCTTTGTGGCGTAATTTCTGATTTTGACTCCATATGAAGTAAACATTAAATTTTTGGAAATATAATAAACTATATTTTGAATCTGAAGTTGGGGTCTTATACATAGTTCATTCTAAATTATAATTGTAAAAATAATTCTTAGATTAAAAGTATTACAAATATAGAAATCCCTACAACCTAAAAAGTAATTGAGGACTAATAAGTATTTTATAAAAACTGATCTGACAATTCCAGAAGAGTTCTAATCACACATTGTTACCCATTTCAACTGAATTATCTGTATTCACCTAGTTAGAAAATGACAGATTCTTTTATTTGGCTGACCTTAATTTGTCCTGAATGTTCAATTACAAAGAACAGTAGATCTTTTAAGTCAAAGTCAACATAATGAAGGTTTCCTGTCATTCTTTATGTAGATCAGCAGGCATATTGATATAATTAGATTTACCTGTTTCCTAAAGAATAAAACCTTCATTTGTTGGGACCACTTAATACAATACCATAAATTTCATCTTACTTATCAAATACTGCTCAAGCTCTGTGCTTACTGGAGAACTAAATATTTTTATAACATTTCATAATTTTATGAAAAAAGATCAATTATAAAAATTGAAGCCTATATAATTTTCAAGTCAATGTTCAATTAGGAGACTATATTTACTTTGGTTATGTTGTTTCCCAGCAGCATGAAAAGCAATTTTTTTTCTTTTTTTTTATGTCTGCAGATGAGATGACAGTTTAGGGTTACTAGGTAGGGAATGGATAAAGGAGTAGGGTATACTAATTATTTCATATCTATGTTACTGTTTTCACATTGAAAACAATTAGTTTCATCTATTTTTTCTCAATTACTATTTTTTGCTGTTTATTAAATAAATCCTAATAATGATAGAAATTACTCAAGCTTCATTGCTCCTTGTCAAAGATAAAACTCAACTTTTATGCAAAAAATCAAATTCTCTGAAACTGAAAGAATAAATATCTTTTAATGATAAAGAGTCAGAATATTAGTTATGCTGCACTAAAAAAGGGGGGGGCATCCTTTATGCCAGTTCTCCTTAATCTTTTCCTAATGAAAAACTGCTGTTGATTTCCTTGAAGTCTTATGTTTTGGCTGTAGAGAGACAGCATTTAAAATGCAAGTAATTTATCAGAGTTGACGGTAGGATGCTGAGAAGTGTGTGTGTTTTTGTGTGGTGTGAAAGAGAAGGGGGGAGAGAAGGAGAGGGAGAGATCTGATAAGTTGCCAAATAGGTAGATTCCCCATTGGATTTTGGTTTATAGTTAAAGAAGAAAAAGGAGCCGCATGCTCTTAATATACGTAGATTACTATAATCTATTGTTGTTGGTATGTACTTTACCCTAAACTGATCATGTAGACAGAAACTATTATGAAAAGGTAGTGGTTTAGTCTTGTTTATGTAACTAATTTTATTTCAAGAATATGGATGATTATTTGGTATTGTTGCTCCTTTCAAAATAATCTTCAAGAGTTAGTAAAATACATGATAATTATTTTATCCTGCTGCTTTCTAGAAGTAGGAAAATGCAGGTGTAGTAACTCTCCATTTTCTATGGGTGACTGCTTGGTTTTGATTCTATAGAACAGCCTCATCTGAGATATGCTAATCTGGAGTCTTTTTACCATCTTGATTAATTTAAATTTTGATAGTCATCTTTTTCAGTTTTCTCTGTTGCCTCTCCCCTTTTATTTGAAGTCTGGAGGTAGAGTACTAGGTTCCTTTCTAGGATTTCCTTTTATACATGGTTAGGATTTGAATTTTTCAGATAGCTTTCTATTTTCTATCAGCAGTTTTGCTTAGTTTTGACTTATGGAATAATCTGCCCCCTTTTTAAGCATTCCTTGTTCTACCCTATCTCTACTACTTTTGAGCTTGTGTGTGTGTGTGTGTGTGTGTGTGTGTGTGTGTGTGTATGTGTGTGGTCTTACTTCATTTGATTATAAGTTCCTTGAGGACACAGTCTTTCTTTTTCTATTTGTATCCCCAGCACTTAGAGTAATACCCACACATGACAGATACTTATTTTTTTGTTGAACTGAATACATTTCATAAAATGTGAGATTTTCCCTCCAATATTTTGGTGAGTTTTGTGGAACTGTTTTACTATTTTTTTTAATTCCTTGTTAAATGGCTCAGTTGGAGAGAGGAAAAATACATTGGAAAATGTAGTTGACAAACATAAAGTTTTTTTTTTTTTTGCGTGTGTGTGTGTGTGTGTGTGTGTGTGTGTGTTTTGAAATACCCTCAGATTCATTGCCTTATAACCAATGTAATGTAAAAAATGTAATGATACATTCTAATTCTTGACTGTTATCAGACTGGTTGAGATCTTACATAATCCCTGGTATAACACCCAGTTTTTCAGATAAAAATATCAAAACTGAAGTGAGAAAGTAAATTATCCGGTTTCACAGGAATACTGGTTGGCAGGGCCAATATTGTAATCCAAGTCTTCAAATTCCAAATTTAACACTTAAATTTATATATCTCATAATGTGTAAACTTTGATGAGAAAAACTAGTTTATTCTTCTTCATTGTTTCTTATTTTTACATTACTAGCCTGTCTTAAAAAAAAATACTCCTATGCAATTGTGACTCAATTCTCTATTTTATTTCTTTGGTATAGAAACTTGTTGAAGTGCTTTTGAAAAGTCCAAATAAATTATAGATATTGGATCCCTTCTCCCTACCCCATCCATGTACTTATTCATCTGCTCAATGTATACTACAAATTTAATTAGGCATGATATATTGAAATAAGTGAACCTTTCCCATTCTTTGTAGCTACCCCAAAATACCCACTAAAGTAAGCTCATATCAACACAGTGGTCTAATCTTTATTATGAATTCATGTTTGCCCCCTATGGAAGGGATCCTCAAGTGACTTTTAATTCCTGTCATCTCTTGCAGAGATGTTTTCATTGTACCTAAGTCCTATTGACAATTATTTATGATGATATTAAACAATCATATGCTAGCCATTTTCTAGCCTATTTTGCCCGTAGTTGCAGTATCCTTTGTTAGGCTTTTCAAAATTGTAGAGTGGCTAGAATCCTAGTAATTTAGCTAAATGCAATTTTTCTGTTAGGCATTCACCATTATGTGATCTAATGTTTTTAACTTTGCTCCTTCAAAAGAAAATCTGGAAATAATCATTACTTTAACATTTTTTCCAGCAAAAGAAAAAAGTTTAAACTCCCTATTTTATTTTTTTAACCCTGTAATCTTTAAATATATCTGTCTACCCAGTGACTGTACTATTACATGGCAAACAATAAAATTAGAAGTCTCCTCAGTTAGTGGCCAAAAAGTAAATAAAATTTCACTGAAGGCTAGATAGTCAATCTTTATAAGTCACAGTCTTTAAAAATTATGATTTCTTCTATTTATGTAACACATTCTAGTAATGAACACGCCAACCCTTTTTAGAAGGATATTTTAGGAGTTACTTTAGCATTTTTTCAAATTTTCACTTTTTGTTCAACTATTTGATGATAAATATTTTTGAGTTTAACTATGTTGTTTCCTCAATCATGGACTGCTTATATGTCATATGTTTCCAGAACTATACTTGAAATCTGAGTAGAAATTATCAAAATTGTTGCATGACAGAGGGCTCAATCAATCAATTATTTAATCAATAATCAACCAGCTCATGCTAAGTACTTAACAAATTCTAAACTTTGGTAATACAAAGAAAAAACAAAAATAGTTTTTGCCCTCAAAGAGTTTCTATTCTAACCAGGAAGATGACACATATAAATCAGAACATACATGATAAATAAACAGTAGGTGAAAATTAACCATAGAGGGAGGGGATAGTCCTAGCAACTGGGGGTATAATGGTGAAGAAAGACTTCTTAGAAGAGATGACACTTTATTTCATTCCTTTTTCCCTTACTTCATAATATTTTATTTTTTTTCCAATGACATGCTTTCAACATTTACTGGTAAATAACTTTGATTTCCATTATTTTTCCCTCTCTTCCCATATCCTCTGTAAGATGGCAAGCAATGCAATACATATCACACATGTACATTGACTTGAATCTTAAAGGAAGCCAAGAATTTTTAGAGCCAATATTTAGAGAGAGAGTATTCCTGTATTAAGAATGGTCAGTGCAAAGGAACAGAGATGGAAAAGTGGGAAAAAAGAATGTTATGTTCAACACTGAGAAAATCAATATAGCTTGATAATAGACGACACAGAGGGGAGTAAGTGAAAGAGGATTGAACATATGATCGGGCAAGAAGAGGCTAGATTATGAAGAGCTTAAAACAGAGGTAATAGGGAAATTAGAAGTGTATGCAGGATTTGAAAGTGTTTATATAGAAAGTAAGGAAAGATAAAATAAATATGAATAAATTCAAAGTTATTTTTTAAAAAGTGTTAATGATGGTTAAGGGAAATTTTTGGAAAATATGGAAGAGCATAAGTTCAGTGGCACATGTGGAGAAAATAGCCTTTGAAAGAAAATTATTCCCATAATTAGAAGTGGAAATAAAGTAAATTATAAAGGGGGGTGATGTCAAAATCCTTGAGATTTAGAGGGGAGAAGATGACGTTCTTATATAATAACATTTTTGGAGGCAGATTAAAGAATGAAATGAGTTCCTTGTTAGAACGTCCATATAGGAATTGAGGAGAAGAGAAAAAAAACTGTTGGAAGAGTTGTAATCGTACAAAGGAGAGAAATAAGTTTGCCTTACTTTAGTGAGGGCTAGTTGAAATTTGCTATTATAAATTTATGGTGTACTCAGCTGTTGTGGCTGTCTTTTAAGAGCTCACCTTATGGGCTTTTGATCTCAGAGGCGAGATGAATGAGGCAGGGGAGCTCATGGGGTGTGAAAATAGCTCCAGTTTATTAGGCTGCACAGCCTTGTTGATATATAGTTTTGCAAGCATGATCAGCGTGTGAACAGTAGGCAATCCCCAATCACCATCCAGAGAAGCAGCTTGTGGGCATTGTGTATGCATGGTATCTGCCAATGGGAAGAGAGCTGACCCAGCCATGTCAGCAACCCACTCACAGGTGAGAAGCCTTGTCAAGGCATCCCTGCTCATGATCAACTAGCTGTGACCCTCAGGCTCAACCCATTCCCATGCCATGCATCAGTGCTCCTTGGTTAACAAGGGCGTTTCTGCAACATGGCAGAAAACTTATTGTGCACCACAGGTCAAGGTGGCTTCTGTACTCCCTCTCAGCAGAGTCTCATACCCTAGCACTCAGCCAATAAATCAAGCTTATTATCCTGTTTCTTAGAAAAAATCAATTGGGACTTTAGTTGCATGTTAAAATGAAATTGTAGCCTGTATACTATGGCTCTTCTCCATTAGCTATCCTTAATGTGCCAAGGTACTTTGTGAGGTTTTGAAAATTATTTCTCTATTGCTATTGATTCAAGCCTCCACTGGTTGTGTGGTCCTTATTAGGGTCCTGTTACTAGGGCTTCAGTTCCATTTAATCACATACTATTAGATGCTTTTTTAGATATAAAGTGATACTGACTATGAAGTTATAGCAAGAACAAGCATACAAATATTTCCCTCAATGCCTTGAAGGTATACTATCACCTACGTAATATTTAGGAGAGAAGGCTTAGAATACAGTTCAGTTCCTAGACAATCTTGGTCTCACTAAGTTCATGTGGATATACAGCATGAATAATAAATGGATTTTTCCTTTGGCCTAGGATGCTAAAGCTCATTCATAAAGGCCATTTTTTCTCCTTGAAGCATCAATGTTGCACTGCCCATGGAACCTAGATTCTGGAATGCTTGGATGCCATAGCCCTTCTTGATTACTCCTTTGTAATGTTCTACTTCCTTCTCCTAGAATGGAAAAGAATAAATGAAAAAGCCAAGGACTAGAACCTATTTCTCGTGCCTTAAGGTTGCACAGAGTCTTATGACCCGAAGGATTTCTTTTTTACTAAATAGTATTTTAACAAATACCATGGTCAATAGACTCATTAGATGAAGTAAAGAGAGACAAAAAGGTACAGCAGAAGCCAAGTATCACCTTCTCTTAAATGGCTGCATAGTTAACTAAAGGCACTATTTATTATGTGATGAGTCAAATTGAACTAAATATAGTATGTCTACACATTTTCTGCAATTTCTCCAAGATTCTGCCATTAAAAATAACCAAGATTCTCTCAAAACTAACCTTCCTAACATTATCTAGGTGAAGTTTGCATCAGTAGAAAAAGCTTTATTGGGGTTTGCAAATGTCCCCTATTACTCAGTCCCATCTTCTGAAATCTAATTTGTAGTTAAAGATAGTCCAAAAATGTTACAAAATAAAAATATTTCACTTTAAACAACATTTCCTGGCCCTACATACAGCGCAAATAGATGTATCCTGTGGCACTGCTCTTTATTTTAAATGCAGTTAGATTAGAGGAAAAGAACAACTTTTTTTTTTGTTTTTAATAGATGAACGATATATTTTAACACTACAAATTTTTAAGCCCAGAGTGATCACACCCAAGTGGGATAGCTTGATCTCAATGATTTTCTCAGTGGTTTCTTTTTTACAGAATCTTGGCAAGGAAAGGACCATAATGTTCCTCAACCACTGTCCAAATTTCATCTATGACATCTCCAATAGTTGTCCTTTCATTTCTGTTTTAACATTGTTAGACACATGTTTTTTGGTCACTTGACAAGGAACTCACTACTCAGTTTTTAGTAGCACTTAAAAAGTTTATAATTTCAATTTCAGCCATATCTATTCATAAAGAAAAGTATCTTTATATTGAACTGAAATCAGGTTTCCTATACTTTTTCTCATTGGCCATTTATTTCTATTGGAGTAAGTCCAATTTCCATTCCATATAATAGAGTTTCAAATACTTGAAAGGGAAAAAAAGTTTTCTTTTCTATAGCCTGGATATATATATTTTTAACTATCTTACTTGACATGGTTTTAATTCCCATCATCATCTTGTCTGCTCTTCTTTAGATGAGACATACCTTACCAATGTACCTCACCAATTGGTAATCACCAATGTACGGTGATAACCAGAACTGAAGTCATTATGCCATGTATTCCCTAATCAGCATAGAGTACATTGGGATAATTATCTCTGTTGTTCTGGATATTATATTTCTATTAATTTAATTTAAGATTGCATTTCTTTACTAAAGTCCTTTTCTAATACCTCACAATGACATGGAAATCTTGTATTTTGATGGCTGTCACATTAAAACAAACTCATACATACCCAAACAAGTTGTCAAATCTTTGAATATATATTGGAAACTATCATCCAAGTTAAGTTTGGAATAGGTATTACTGCAAAACTGAACACATCTTTGCTGTTACCATTTTATTTTATGAGCTGGGAAGGAGGAGATAAGAGGGCAACTTACAAAAAAAATGACCATGCATGAGGGAAATGAAGATTGTGGTGGTGGAAAGATACCATGGACAGAAATCAAATGGGTCGGTGAGGGAAAATACTACTTTAGTGATGAGGTGAGAGGATGGATAAAGAGTTAATCTAAGTATATTTTTACTTTTAAATGATGCTTGTGTCTCCAGGCAAAGATCATTAATGGTTTATTGAATATGTGCATTTCTTTGAAGGAACATATCTCTTCATTGATATGTGTAAGAAATTGTATAGGACCTTTCCACATCTGATGTCCCTTCAGAGGGTTCTAGATTAAGGGTTTCTGAATAGATTCTATTGCTTATTTAATTAATAGATATGAATCTATATGTGTATGTAAATGAATATATAAATATATACATACAGAAACACTAATGGCTTTTTCTTATGTTTTATTAAAGAATTAAGGTAGCCCTTTTTTTATTAAAGCTTTTTATTTGTATAACATATATATGGGTAATTCCCCAACATTGATCTTTACAAAGCTTTCCATTACAAATTTTACCCCCAGTCCCCTCCCCTCCCCTAGATGGCAGGAAGTCCACTACATGTTAATAATGTTGAAATGCTTGAG
>JAJPUD010012319.1:0-16277 GCA_023553655.1 Myrmecobius fasciatus
TTTTCCTGCTCTTTCCTATTGCTAATGCCTCCTCCCTCTCAGCTTATCTTGTATTTATATTTATTTTATATTTTTCATAGATTTTAATTTGGACAGATTAATATTTTATTTGCATTTAAATGAACATTCCACTTAAAATGCAAGGTAGTCTAGAGATAGGTTTCACTTTTAGCTGTATTCATTGTACCTGGCACTGTGAAATCTTAATACACTTAATATATGCTTTTTGATGAATTTGGAAGATGAATCTGAAAGTGGCTGAATTTGACCAAATATATGCAGAAGAAAATTATACTATATACTTTTAAAGATACTCCAGCATCAATTTTCAAATACTGTCCAAACCATTCCAAAAGAATTAAAGAGATCATATGGATGATCTTTGGACAAAAAAAAAATGCAATTTAGAGATCAACTTCTTATCCATATGCTTGCCTTCTCATTTCTAAAAATTCTTGTTCCATTCACACATTAGTGTTGTCCTCTGTGAAACTATCAGAAAAACTTTGGGATCATCTACAATAGACATTATCATCATCATCATCATCATCATCATCATCGTCATCATCCTAACTAGTATCCATTCATCACTTCATGCAAAATGCTTTACATTTTTTGACAATCCTACAAGATGAATGTAATTATCACCCTCATTTTACAGTTGAGGGATGCAAGGCTGAGAAAAGTTAAATCACTTGTCCACGGTCAGTATTTAAGTCAAGTTTTGAACTCAGGTCTTCCTTTCTCCATGTTCCTTTCTCCAAGTCCTATCTAGCTCCCTTAAAGTCACACAACTGCATATAAAAGATCTTCTCTTCCTAACTTCTCTATTTTAGTTGCAGGTATCACAGTCCTTCCAGATATACAATCTTATAGTTATCTTTGACTTTTCCTCTCCTCCTCACCCCTCATATTCAATCACTTGTTAGATCTTGTGTATTTCACTTCTACAACGCTCTCACATCTCTCCCCTTTTCTTGATTTGTGGGCAATCATTCCTAATTTTGAGTACTCATCATTTTTTAACCAAATTACTGCAGTAACTTTCTAGTTGGTCTGTCTCCACTCTTTTCTCACATTAACCTCTCCTTTACAGAGCTGCTAACTAAACTAACTAATTCATCCTCTTAAAACAGAGATCTAATCACTTTGCTACTCAGGAATCCAGGAAGTCTCTCTCTTGCCTCTCAGATGAAATGCAAAGCAGTTTGAAGTTAAAACTCTTCACAATCTGTCTCCAGCCTGCCTTTCCAGGTTTATTACATTTTACGTAACCACTCATTCTCCAACCCCATTGACTTATATTAATCCCTCACATGACATCTTCCATTTCTGGAGCATTTACACATTACACACTGCTCTTCATTCCTTCTCCCCATATTTAGAATTCATTTGCTTCTCATTTCAGCACAAATGATACCTCCAATAAGAAGTTTCTTCTCATTTTCCTCGTTGTTAACATGTACAGGGCGCTGTGTTAAACAATAAGATTACAAAGACAACAAATAAGTCTCTGCCCTCAAGAAGTTTATATTCCATCGGGGAGTGGAAGGACCATCATGTATACAATTAAATCAATGCAAATATTATTTTATTTTTTGGATACATTTTATATCTCTTTATCTGCACACATGGTGTTCTCTTCTCTCTTGCTCCCAATGCAATGTAAATTCCTTCTTAGTAGAGATTGCTTCAATATGTTTTTATATCCCTGTTACCACGCATAGTTTCTGGAACTTAGTAAAGGCTCAATGATTCTTGCTGAATAAATAGACAGTCATTATTTGCATTTTTTAATGTTTGACTTGATTAGAAAAGATAAAGCCCCTTCTCAGTCAATATGTCTTTTATTAATTAATAATGATATGAGTATCTGACACATGCTACTATGGAGCTAACAGATTGGCATCATGATATGTATAAACACCAAACAAGATGGAAAACTAGAAGAGTTACAATAAGCACTTAATAAGTGCTTGATAATTATGCTCACCTAAAGTGTTCTCCATCTTGTAAGATATTGTGCTCAGAGTTCAGAAAAAACATGGAAGTCTTGATTGATAGCAAGTCTTCACAATGGCTAATAGCATCAACCTCCTGGAAACTCTTTAGTGAAATGCACAGTAATATATAAGAAGTTGGTCTCACTGTACACAATGGAAGAAGATGAATGAAACATTCATATTGACTAAACTATGACATATAGCTAAATAAGCAGTTCATCAAATTAATTATTTCAATGTATATATTATATCAGTTACATCAATATGTATATTACATCAACAATTATCTTCATTATAGAAATGTATTTATTAGTTATATTAAAATAGACAGCAATATATTTATCTTTGGCAAGAATTGCAGTTAGGATTATGTTTGGTTTATAATTGAATATACTAAGAGATTAAACTGAAAGCATTTAGGAAAAGGCAAAATGTTTTTTGATTGTCTTAGGTTAGCCACTATAGGAAAACCAATATCTTTTTTATAATAGCTTTTTACTTTCAAAATATATGCAAAAATAGTTTTCAACATTCACCCTTGCAAAACCTTGTATTCCAAATTTTTCTCCCTCCTTTCCCTTCACTTCCTCCCTAGATAGCAAGCAATCCAATATATGTTAAACATGTGCAATTCTGCTATATATATTTCTACATTTATCATACTGCACAAGAAAAATCTGATCAAAAAGAAAAAAAATGAGAAATAAAAAAGCAAACAACAAAAAAGGTGAAAATACTATGCTGTGATTCACATTCAGTCCCCACAGTCCTTTTTCTGAGTACAGATGGCTCTCTTCATCACAAGTCTATTGGAATTGGTCTAAATTGTTGAAAAGAGTCATGTTCATCAGAGGTTATCATCATATAATCTTGTTCCTGTGTACAAAACCAATATCTTTAATATTAGTATTCTCTCAGTGATGTCACATAGTAACAGACAATTTGCTATTATAGCAAAAGCAAAATAAAAAAGACAAGTACTGTATTAGTGCCCTGAAGAATACAGAAAATAAAAATAAAACTTTCTAGCTTTTTAGATAAATTTTCTATGAATTATTCCTGGAAAGAGAGAAAAGAAGCAGATGGGAAGGTGTCATGGGATCCATGGTGATTAGACTGAAATTGGAGCTTACAGTCATTATCAGTATAAGTATTTGTATCATAGAAATTAGCAAACACTACAAATCAAGGCTTAACTTATTTTATGGATTGTTTGGACTTAAGAAAGTGATAATGTTATTACTGAAAATTAAGCTTTAAAATGTATTAGTACATTTCTTATACTCCAGAGAATCAGTTAAATATTTACAAGCAAAGTCCATTGGGAGAAATAGAGAGTTGCATTGATGGAAGAACCAAAGGACCATCCAAATATAGGATGGTCTCCCTTGTAGCATCTTTGCATGTAAATTAAGAGGAGGTGGGAACAAACTTAGAAAATAGGCAAAGTTTCTTTCCTGTACTCAGAAACTCAGTTCTCTCAGTGGATTACCAGAAATTCCACTATAATGTAACCTCCAAAGACCGACTGCTGAACTCTAGACCTTTGTCTCACCTCTGTAGCATATTAATTCTTTATCTTATCACTTTAGGCTCTGCTCTGATTGACTTATTCATGGGAAGGTGTTAATAGAGAGCAATGGCTTAATGAATTTCTTTTCCCAGATGCCAATTTTGAAGGGGACTTTTTACATTCTAAGAAGTCATATTTTCTGGCTGGTGGGGGAGAGATTTAGGAGCAAGGAGGCATTTCATATGTTCTTTAAATATTTGCTGAATGAATGAATGGTATGTAGGTCTGTTTATACAAAGGGCAAGTCCATAAGTTAAATGTGTTTGCCTTGGGAAATTACTTCTTGCCCAGAATAAGAGAGATTACTTTTGGTATTACTTCATATAAGCTAATTTTCTTCTTCTTTTAATCTCTAATTCTTGCATTCTACTCATCTGTTCATATTAAAATAAAATAAAAAACCTCATGATTTTATTAAATTCCATTGTACTATATTTCACAATTATTTACTATCTTTTTTTATTTCCCAAAATTTATCACATTCTTCCTTTTAATTTTTAGTTAGTTAAACTATGTTATAAGATTCCTAAGGGAAGGGTCCCTTATTTGCTTTTGTCTTTGTATTCACAGAACCCCACACAGTATTCATAAATAATGTGTTTATTAAATATATGCCAAATTAATTTTTTCCTCACATCAGGTTGTTGTTGTTTTTAATGGTATCAGAATGTGTCTTTCAGGAATGAGTACCAGATCTTAACAGATATTGAAAAGAGGTAATTCTTCCTGTGCTCCTAAATTGTCTGAAATTAAATGGCTGTTAACATCTTTTAGCTTTTCAGTAGTGGTCTCAAGCTCAAATAGAATGGAGAAACTAATTTATATATAAGGATATTTTCAGGCTACATATTGACTTGGTTTTAAAAAATGTAATATGATGTAAATTTAATTGTATTTTTTACTTATTTTGTAAAATATTTCCCAATAACATTTTAATCTGCTTTGGCACACTTGAGAGTGTTGTGAATGGAATTTGACCAGGGACAGGCATGTTTGACACATTTACAATATCACCCATAATTCTTTCCACTCTCACCTTTTAGCCCCAGTCATAGCAGTGTCAAATACACTGTTATGAGAGAGAACCCCCGGTGGTCTTATACACCAAAACACAAAGGTCAAATGTGCTGGTGTCTAGGTAACTTTTTTTAGAGGAAAAAAGATTTTAAAAGGTACAGCAATATTTGTTGGGCTATTTCATCTATGGCATCCCTGTAGCACTAAGGCAAAGTTACTATCCTACTATCAAGCTCTCTGTAAAGTGAGAGAGACTCTTGTAAGTGTTGAAAATGAATACTAAGAAAAGTCCCTAAAGCCCCACTGACAGAGGGGCTCTCACTTCTCTTTCCAACTAACCCCCATTATATCTTCCACATCTTTCCATGTGGCATGATTTAGGTGCTGAAATGAAGCAAACTTTTTTAGTTTTTTAGTGTCCAGTAGTAGTAGGTGAGAGAACTGATCTGGATGGTCTTTTGCCCTCCCAAAAGGACCCCCAAATCTGCTTCTTTAAGGCTCAACATAAATCCTCATTCTTTCTTTCCATTGGGATCTATGGTTTATAGCTCTCTTTTTCTGTTTTGACTCTATTGTAAATACTTGTGTTTCCAAGTCAAGGAACTCTTCAGTGAACTAATATGTTTCAAAATGCAATAAGGAAATAGTGAATTCTAGCTGGAATCTAACACCTGAAGCTTCATTAAACCACAGACAGAATACTAGCAGGACTCTATTATACACAGACAAGCAGTCAACACCTGAGTCAATGTTTAATACTATATGAAATACCTACACCACACTGAGCTCTGAAAGTTCCTAGAGGAAAACAAACAAGAGCCCCTGTTCTTAGGGACTTTATAGCACAACTTAGTGAATTAGAAATTAAGGAGGGGGATATTGATAAACTCAAAAGTCAGATGAAATGCTTGCAGGTTAAGATTCAGCCTATTCTTTTCATCATATGTACCTCATTTATTTATGAAATGAAAGTGACTTTGAATATCCCATATTCCAACTTTCTTCTCCTTCAGGGGAAGAAACTAAAGACCTGAGATGCTTTGATATTCCCAAGTCAACACAGGTTCTAAGTTACAAAGCCAGAACTAGAATACAATTCCTCTTATTTCAAAGCCATGCTTTCTCCATGACAACATTTTATCTTCACTTTTGGTACTTTTGGCATTATATATACCTAGCCTTAATGGCT
Source organism: Myrmecobius fasciatus (assembly GCA_023553655.1). Lineage (NCBI taxonomy): Eukaryota > Metazoa > Chordata > Mammalia > Dasyuromorphia > Myrmecobiidae > Myrmecobius > Myrmecobius fasciatus. The sequence continues at coordinate 5,783 of JAJPUD010012319.1, forward strand.
AGCGACAAGTATTGTTATTTGTAAGCCAATGAGCTGAATCCTGCATGAGATCATATTTTGAAATAGTATATGGACCAATAGTAAACCTGATTTGGGATCTTGGAAAATATCTTAAAAGTGACAGCCAAAAGAGTTTTGAGACAGCATTAGGCAGAGAAAAGAAAAGGGAAGTTTCTGCTGTTGTGAACCATTATTCTAATTGGAGTTATTTTTACTTTCAATCTTAACTTGGCACAATTAAATAACTTCGCAAACCACTGGCAATAGCACTTTGTTCTGCAGTGTTCAGTCAGAACCCAGAGCTGGGAATAGATGTATATTCTTTCTATGCTTTTACAGAAACTGTTCACTGGTCAGAATCTGTGCGAGTTGCCTGATTCGGGTAAGCTAACTTGGAATTGCTTGCATGGTAATTCAGATTAAATCTTGTTTTATCTGATTGAATTATCTTAGTATCAGTACCAGGATGACACCAGAGGCTGCCTTTGGGGATGTTTTTGCCATTTGTATTATTATAATCATGTTTGAGTATTAGATAATAAAAAATAGAAGTTTATCATAATTGTCATGATTTTTTAGTTGAACTGATTATTGAAACAACATTTTATTAACTTAAAACTTTAACAATTGAGATTATTTAATAGAGTGATTAATTTTCTGGGTTATGTGTCTAGAAAAATCACTCTTCAAAAATAGTTCATGCTAAAAAAATTTAATTGCATATTTAATATAAAAGAGCACCAGGGATTTATATGAATTTTCATATATATACTTATAAGCTAAATCTGGAAAAAAATTTTTAGAAAATGAAGCTACTCACACTTCAGAAATGATGAAGGAAACTATAAGACATTTTTGCATGTCTAAATTTTAGGGTATTAATCAAATGGCTACTCTCCATCTCTTAGCCTTTTTTTACTGGGTAAAAATCAATAAATTTGGAAAGGCTAGTTTTATTTTATTTGTCTTTTTATGTTTTGGATTTGTATTTTTTTCACATTCTGAAACAATCCAAAAACAATCTAAAAGTCCATGGAAAGGGGTTCTTCATCCTTTCTCCTGCCCTTTCTCTTATTGTTTGAAATGAATTGTAGCTGTCTCACTGAGTTGTTGAAAATTGTGTCTGTAAATGTACCAAGCTCTTTAACATGCATGAGTTTAAGCTTGACTTAAATTGAAAGTCACTGGGAAGAAATCCTGTCGACCTTTATAGAGCCATTAATAGCCTGCCACATTCCCTGTCAGTCTTCATGAAACATTTATTATTACAGATAATGACAAGCAGTCACTTCATTTTATGCATTCTGGAAAAAAATATTTTAAGTCTAATTTTATTGTTATTGAATACAGGCCTTTGTTGTAGATACTGTTAAGAATGGAGTCAGATCAGAGCTAATCTCTGAAAGTAAATATCTCTCATGTGAAGGTGTATATGGGAAACACATTCATCATTCATTTTAAAAGAGAGAATATTTTGTGGAACAACCCTTAAATATCTCTTTTTGAAAAGGAAATGAATTGAGGCCAGAAACAAAGAAAAATTGACAGTAATGAATTATTTTAGCCTAAATTATCCCAGGCATGTGGATTTATTAACTTTCCTATCACAAGTTTCCTTAGCAACAAGAAGTATATAATTTGGTTGTTCATATACTGCCAATATGCTATGTAAGCATTTAGCCTATGGAACTACAAAGAAATCATAGGTTAGGCTGAGAAATAGAAGAATTGTTCATTTGCATTAACAAAGAGTTAGTTATATTTTAAGAATTGTTCAAGAAAAAAATTTTCTTTAGTGAATTTTTTCAATGCCAGGGTAAAAATTAATGCTGTTTTTTTATTTGCCAAGAATGCATACTGATGTACCTTTTGTATTAATTGGCATCTACATTTTAAGCTTCTGTGGTTCCAGAAACGATTGATAATATTTGGTTAATAACAACAATAGTTTCCATACATAGAACATATTTCATTTAAAGAGTACTTACATACATTTTATCATGTGACCCTCAGGATAACCCTGTAATGTAGGAAGCACAGTTAGTATTATCCCTCTTTAATAGATAGAAATCTGGGGCTTTGAGTTTGTTATTTGCTCAAAGGTACACAACCAGAAGTGATGAAGTTGGAATTTGGACCTCAATAGTCATTATTTTTGTTTGGTTTGTTTTTGGTTTGCCATGCTAATAAAATACATTCACATAAAGAGTAGCCCTGTGCTGAGCAGGACAGACAGATTTGTAATAGCTTCTCCATGATCCCAATAGGTTTTTGACTGCATTTTAATGAGTATTTCCAGCAGTAGTGCAGACTACAACCCATCTATTCCTACTTATTCTGTGCAAATCTTGTTCTTTGTCCCTCACCATAAATTTGCCATAGGGTGTTCACCCAGTGTCCTGGGGAGGGGGGAGGGGGAAAGAAAAGGAGTCTTCTCAAATTCTCTTGGCATTCGAGAGATAACAAAAGATTATCTATTTATTATCCCTTACTCTCAATATGTGACTGGCCTGATTTTTTTTCCTGTTATTCATTTCTCTAATGACATCCTTCATTCTACTTCTACATGATTCATTATTGTAACATATTGCAACTTGCCTACCACAATCCTTCCCACTCCTCTTTGGCTGATCCTCAACTTCAGTTCTTCAGAAACAATGCTATTCCATGACTCCCAGCCATTCAACACTACCATAAGAATTTTTGGTGATAAAAATATGGACTTTTGATTTATGGAAATGTTTGGGTTCATTAAAAGCAATATTGTCTTCATTATTAACACATATTTATTGAATGCAGCACTGTGGCATTTCCATCTATTTGGTGGAGGGTAGACTTTCAGAATTAACCCTCTAAAAGTGCTGTTTCTTCAAAGTATTTGTCCCAGACTCATTCATAGACACAGCACAGTGAAGTCTGGAGTACATAAAACTATTCCTAAGCTACTGTCACCCTCATTACTGTAGCCATGAAATTGGAAGCCATAGAACTCTTCTATCAGCTATCATACTCAGATGCTACCATGATGTCAATAGGAAGGAGTAATATATATATATATATATATACATATATATATGCATATATATGTATATATATATATGGAGAGAGAGAGAGAAAGAGACAGAGAGAGACACAGAGAGAGAGACAGAGACAGAGAAAGAGAGAGAGACAGAGAGAGAGCATTAATATAGTGAACCCTCAGAAATGGAGGGTCATCAGGATGCCTGAAAAGAGGTGAACTAGCTGAGGTCAGAAAAGTAGAGCTGGTTAAATTTTCAATATGTACCAGAAAAGGGACTATTGCACTTGGGTGAGATAGAAGAGAAGGAAGGAAGGAAGGAAGGAAGAAAGGAAGGAAGGAAGGAAGGAAGGAAGGAAGGAAGGAAGAAAAAAAAACTTCTATAAGAAACAGGTAATTTAGTTTAACCTTGAATACATATCCCTATCCACTAATCCATACTATGAAAATTGTAATTAATAGAAGTCCAGCCAAGGAGAAAGATGGAGTATTGACTCAAGAGTTCATCTCTTTCAAGAATTTAGAAAATGAAGTTAAAAGTTTTTATAGGTTTGTAATGTTTGTATATCACAACTTTAACTAATTGAACAAGGAACAATGAACAGAATAAAAACAATGCTTTGATTTAGATGTTTAGTAATGTTGTTTTTTCAGTTTTCAAAGAGTGTTATGTAATAATATTGTAAAGTTAGCTAGCTTGGGAAAGCAAGATTGACATCAACATTATAAATTAATCCAAAAAAAAGACCTAGACTTGCTGGCCAATAAATAGTTTGAGCAAGCTTCAAAGAATCCATTGAGGGAATGAAGGATTTATTCCAAACATTGTTCCATATTCCTAAAAGACTAGTTGCTATTACTTTCTAGCAAAAAAAAAATATAAATTATTTAACATGTTAATAAAACAAGTGTGATTGCTCTATTTTCTTTAAAAAAAAAAAAACTTGTGAAATAATTTGCAAGAATGACTAGACCGCAAATGTATAATAAGGCAGAAAAGATGGGTGAGAATCCAGATTAAAAAAAAACAATTTTGAAGAAGAATTAACAATAAAAGAAAGATAGAGTGAAGGGAGAAGGGGAGGAAGAAATTGGACAAGAGAGGTATGCATGAGAAGAAATAGAATAAAGAGAAAAGAGAAGAGAAAATGAAGCAGGAAGAAAAAAAAGCAGGAAGTTTGGGTAGAGGAGAGTTGACTAAGGATCTCTCTGCAGATCTGATACTTGTTGACCATCCCCTTCCTTCTAGATATCCTCTGACCCCTTGGTCTTTCTGATTCTATTCTGTAATGCTTCTCCATATCTATCCAATTAGTTCTTTTCAGTCTCCATTGTTGGATCATCTTTAGAGTGCCCCTATTAAGTGGTATATCCCTGAATTCTATTTTGGACTCTTCCCTCTTCTCTCTCTATACTCTCAGCTCCCATAAATTAAATTATCATTTCTATTAAGATGAATCCCAAATCTATAACCCTCATTTCTTTCCTGAACTCCAGCCCCTCATCTCCAACTGCTCACATGGCATCTATATCTATTCTACAGTTAAGTCTAGTGAAATCAAGTAAGCAACTAATTAGTAAGCACTACCAAGTGCCAGGCATTCTGTTAAGCAAAGAAATGCAACCAAAAAAAATGTATATATATATATACATATATTCCCTAATTTCAAGGAAGTTCCTATCTAATGGAAGAGATAACATGCAAACAATTATGTACAAACAAAATATATACAAAATAATCAACATATCTAAAACAGAACTCATTATCTGTTTCCATACATCTTATCCCTCTTCCTAATTTCCCTATTTCTTTTAAAGCTACAATTCTTTCACTCACCTATGTTTACAGTCTAAAAGTTACCTTCAGTTCTCTATTTCTATCCTTTCATCTCCAATCAGTTGCCAAGTCTTGAATATTCGTCAACACCTTTCATATTGTCCCCTTCTTTCTATAAACATCACAATCATCCTAGTTCAGGTTAGGATTGAATATTCGTCAACACCTTTCATATTGTCCCATTCTTTCTATAAACATCACAATCATCCTAACTTCTCACCTAGACAAAGGTCATACTCTCCTAATTAGTCTCCCTATCCCTAGTGTTTTCCTGTTAAATACATCCTTCCACTCCTGCCAAACTTCTCTTCATAGACCACCCAGGTCTAACCATAACTCCCCTTCTCAAGATCCTGCAGTAGCTCCCTATCACCTTTAGGATAAAATACAAGCACCTCTGTTTGGCATTTAAAGATTTTCACAATCTGGCTCTAATCTATCATTCTAGATTTAAGTAGATTTATCAGAATCTTTTGTACAGATATTTGCTTCTAGATTAGCCACAAGTTCAAGGGCTCTTCTTTACCATTCAGTGACAGAAAATAGTCATAGAATACTTGCAATGTTCCAAAGTAGAGAACAACACCCTCCATTACACAAAAGAAAGTTCAAAAACATATATGAAACAAACCACACCATAAGTGCTTCTAAGGATGTTAGCCAGTCCCTTATTATAATTTGAATAAAGAGAAAAGGCTAGAGACTAAACATGTGATTCCATTAGCATAGAGATCCCTCTGAGGAACACTTTCTACCAATGCATGCTCTACTCTTAAAGAACACCCAGTAGTGCTGACTGACAGTTTTAGTGATTTGGATAGGGTCACACAGCCAGTATGGGGCAGAAGTAAAACTGGAATCCAAATATTTCTTACTCTGAGGCTATATGTGCACTCTTCCATAGCTTCCTTTCTCACATTCAGAGTAAAAAACAGAGGATCTTAACCTTAAACCCTTTGGAAAGTTTGGTGAGAATTATGGACCTTTTCTCAGAATATTATTTTTAAATGAACAAAATAAAGTGGATTTTACTGCAAAGGAAAGAAATCATACTTATAGCATTTATATCTATCTATATACAATCATATCTATTTCCGTCTCCATCTGTATCAGTATCTATCAACTGTATCATCTGTATTCCTAAACCTATATCTCAATTATCCATATGCCTATATCCATTTATATCTCTGTCATCTATTTATATCATCTGTATCCTATATTGTATCAATAAGCTCATATACCTCAGGGTAAGAACATCTGATCTAAAAGCCACAATTCTTAATGACATCTTCCTCTCTTTTCACCCATAATATAATCTTAGCTTTAGATAAAGAAAAGAATGAGAGATCATTCTGCATTTTTCCTTTTTCACAGATATGACTGCCCCCCAAAATATTCCTCACCTCATAGATAGCCTACTAATGATATACCTCTCCTTATTTCACTAATATAGTCCTAAACAGTGGATGCAGTCTCTCTGCCTGTTCTAAAGCTCCTTAAATATGATTGACTTCTCCAGAACTTGTGCTTCACATACATTAGATCTAAAGTATAGCTTTTGCCATTTTGAACATCTCATTGGAACCATTAAATAATATTTGAAAGTGTTCATTATTATTATCATCAGCATCCCCATCACCACCACCCTACATCATCAAGGAAGTTTTCATCTTGAACAATATATCTAAATAATCACCTGTTCTTTTTGTTTGATGGACCTTTTTCATTCATCGTACTCATATTATGATGATACATTAGAGGAACATTTTTTTGAAAACATTATTATAATGCGCTAAATAAATATTGACAATTACTACTTGGTACCCAAGAAATTAATCCTCCCAGACACCTGAAAGTTTATTTCTTTAAAATCAAAACTTTTCTTATTTTAATAGAAAGATTTTCCAAAGTGCTTCATGCACTTCTGTTTCTTCTTAGACAAGATACAGATCCTGATTTATATTTTTTAAAGATCATTATGGCTTTCAAATATGTCAAAGATGGGTTTTTATGGTTGTCCCTTTCAGTGTTCCTGAGGGATAAAGTTGTGGCTACCCCAAAGTTCTTCTAATTTGGCAGAAGCTGCCAGAACTTGTACTCAACTGGCATAGCTTTTGCAAACACAGGTTCACATCACTGCCACAACAAGACATAAGGACATGTCTTACATTCAGATCCCTCAATCAACTGGCTTTTATTTCCACTTTCTTCAGTGTATCCTAGTTAGGTAGTACAATGCCTTGAATTTTAATCCTACCTCTGACACTAACTTCTCTCCACAAACACCACAACTATCCTAGTTCAGGCCCCCTGAAGGATCCTGAGAAGGGAACCTGTGGTCTATGACTAGCAGTTTGATAGACATGAAAGGATGGATTTAAGAAGGAAGAGAATAGAGACAGGGAGACTAATTAGATCATTGCCATAGTCCAGGTGAGAAGTTAGGAGGACCTGAACTAAGATAGATGGGCAAGACATTTAATCTCTCTGGGACTCAATTTCTTCATCTGTAAAATGGAAGTAATAATAATAATAATAATAATAATAATAATAATAATAATACCTCTTAGAGTTTTTGTGAGGATCAAATAAGATAATATTTGCGAGGTTTTCCAAACCTTAAAACTCCTAGTCAGCCAGGGCCACTCAGTTGCACAGTGAATAGAGCACTGGGCCTGGAATCAGGAGGATTTAAGTTTAAATCTGACTTTAGACACTGACCAATTGTGTGACTCTGGGCAAATCCTTTAACCTTGTTTACCTCAGTTTCCTCATCTGCAAAATGAGCTGGAGCAGGAAATGGCAAACCATTCTAGTGTCTTTACCAAGAAAATCCCAAACGGGGTCACATAGAATCAGATATAACTGATCAACAACAGCTATAGTCTCTCACTCAACCTCCACTTCTGCCATTCTGTAGACTATTTTCCCATTCTATGTGAAACATTTCAGTCCTTGCTTTTATTCTTTCGGCTCCCCTTCTTTTTTCTTATCTCCAAACCAGGGCTAACAGCTTCCTCAACAGGCTCAAAATGCTCCTGCAGCATCCCTTCAGTAAGGTCCCTGAGCTAGGATCACTCCTAGCTCTGCAGCCTCCCAATCATACTGTTAGTATATTTGCCCTTTTGTGAACCATTTGCTTGTTAAGGGTTCCCAAGTTGTTTTGGGGACTCTCATCACTTCAACTTAATGTTCCTCATAGACAGAGACTGTTTTCCTTTGCCTTTATGCTCATCCATCAGGTCTAATATATAGAGGCAGTGTGACTAAAGAGCCAGCCTCAAAGGCATGAATGCCTGAGTTCAGTTATACCCCTGACCCAGTATAATTGTGTAATTCTGGGTAAAAAAAAATGTCTTAGTTCTCCAGGTTACTCTAAAGATTTTAAATTTCAGACAAGGTGTGAAGCTGCATTGGTAGAGGGAATTTCCTCACCTCAGAGTCCCCTATACACATAAAATGAAATCACAGGTCCAAGCCCTGTTCTCTCTAGTATGCAGTAGTTCTTTATACATATCAAATGTCCTTTGTAGCTCTTCTTAGAGGTAGTCATCTTGCCCAACCCCTTTATTTTATAGATAACCAGCAAAGAGAATTTGCTACAATTTCCATAGCTCCTTAGTGGCAAAATCAGAAGTAAAAAGTTTTAAGACTCTCAGCCTGGGGTTTTTCACATTCTGCTTGGATAGAACCAACCTTAACATCCAATCTTACTCCTTCATTTATTTAGGAGAACACTGACTTTCTTATTGAATAATCGATAATAATAATTGCTGTGTGTGCTTTTTTGTATATTTGCAAAATATTTTATATGTGTTATCCCATTTGATCTTGACAGCCCCACCATTGAGGTAGGTGCTTTTTATTATTTCATTTTGACAGATGAAGACACTGAAGAGCAAAAAGTTTAATGAGTTGTTCAGGATCCTGTTAGCTAATGTGTCCAAGATAAGATTTGAAATCAGATCTTCCTGATGCTGTCTAGCACCTTATACCCCTTGCCCTAGGTACCTAAGAGAAGGTAGATAGTTTACCCAAGTAACAAACTCAAGATTCAAAATCATGCCCTTTGTTTATAAATAGTGTTCTTTTCACTATGCTATGGTATAAATTAATATCATTTTACATTATTGACTTGGTCAGAGCTTTATTTCTCAATGAATATATGGATAAAGAATTGGTTTTTTAATACTACTCTTGCCATTTGATTTTGAGTATAGAAGGAAATCTTACCTTTGACCTTGTTTTAAAGCATATTATAATATTGAATAATGCAAATATAAGACATTTCAGTGACATAACTATGAATTATAATTTTGCTGTTCCCATAATCTCATGTAAAGGTCACTTAACATCCTGCCCTGCACTCCTTATCCCAAGTGAGGATTGCAAAAGAGATTTGCAGCCTCGGGTAGAAACATATCCTAGGTAAAAGCAAGTCCAAGCCTCACATACAACCCTTCAGAACAGATAGCACCATTACTTTCTAAATGCTGAATTTACTCTCAAGGTTAATGTTTTATAGATGGTAGACATCAATCTACCATTGACTAAAGCCCAGTTTCTGGATGTTGTTTTGGGGGGTAATTTAGGTTTTTTATTGTTTTGGAGGGGTTTTTTTTGGTTTCTTGACTTAGGTGGGCAATTTGATGCTTGTCCTGCCAAGCTAGTATAGTCCATTTCACGTCTGTCTTACTAAAGCAGATTGTTGGCTGTATGGAGCACTTACAAAGTGTTGACTGATAAATGATTTCACTCTTAGTACAAAACATTTATTTGATTTATAAATTCATTTGGCTCTTAAAAACCTATTGAGGATTTTCTCTTTGATATGTTCTCTCTCCAAGACAATGTTATTATCACCTATTCTGAAATAAGAATGATATTGTAAGTAATCCAGAGACAAACTCTGCTATGAAAATAGCAAGTGTCAGACTAACTTTGCATACATAAAAAAGTGTTTATTTTGTGGGTGATGTGTGTGAATGCTCACGTGTTAAGGTGACAAACTATCAAGTTCATGCAAGTCTGTTGAGGCCTCTCTGAAATCATCCTGCTGGCAGTTTCTTACCGAACAATAATATTCCATGACATTCATATACCATAATTTACTCAGCCACTCTCCAATTGATAGGCATCCTTTCAGTTTCCAGTTTCTACCCACTACAAAAAGGGCTGCTACAAATATTTTTGCACATGTGGGTCCCTTTCCCTCCTTTAAAATCTCTTTGGGATATAGGCCCAGTAGAAACACTGCTGGGTCAAAGGGGATGCATAGTTTGATAACTTTTTGAGCATAGTTCCAGATTTCTCTCCAGAATGGTTGGATCTCTTCACAGTTCCACCAACAATGTATCAGTGTCCCAGTTTTCCCACATCCCTCCAGCATTCATCATTATCTTTTCCTGTCATCTTAGCTAATCTGACAGGTGTGTACTGGTATCTCAGAGTTGTCTTAATTTGCATTTCTCTGATTAATAGTGATTTGGAGCACCTTTTCATGTGACTAGAAATAGTTTCAATTTATTCATCTGAAAATTTTCTGTTCATATCTTTTGACTATTTATCAATTGGAGAACGGCTTGAATTCTTACATATTTGAGTCAATTCTCTATATATTTTAGAAATGAGGCCTTTAT
>JAJPUD010012319.1:16377-49951 GCA_023553655.1 Myrmecobius fasciatus
CATTAGTGATTTGGAGCACCTTTTCATGTGACTAGAAATAGTTTCAATTTATTCATCTGAAAATTTTCTGTTCATATCTTTTGACTATTTATCAATTGGAGAACGGCTTGAATTCTTACATATTTGAGTCAATTCTCTATATATTTTAGAAATGAGGCCTTTATCAGAACCTTTGAATGTAAAAATATTTTCCCAGTTTATTGCTCCCCTTCTAATCTTGTCTGCATTCATTTTGTTTGTACAAAAACTTTTTAACTTGATATAGGTGGCTTGGATTTAAAGACATAGTCAATTTGAATCCTGATGGGCTTTTATCAGTTTGGTTTTCTAGAACTATTTTTCAAGAAATCATAAAAGAAAACTACATGAGACAAAAGACTTATTTGTCCCAGTTTTTTTAAACTAAAGAATAAATAAATAGGGAAGAAAAAAATAGTACCTAATACCCATCTTATATTTTGGATAGTATCTTGAAATATATCTTGTAAAGTATAAGTGATCAAAATTATATTCCTTTGGACAGAAGTCTTATATGTAAAGGTATGATTCCCTATGTAGACAGAATAAAGAGAAAGAGGAGGAGAAGGAAGAGTAGGAAGAAAAAAAAAATAGCAGCATTGCCCAACTGGGACTATTCTCTTGGGTCCCCCATGGTAGCAGCTACTGTTACTCAAGGATCAAATAACAGCAGCATAACATAACAAGGATCAAATAACAACATATATTTCCAAATATATGTATGTATAGGGCTAAAGACTGGACTTCTGACTACATTAATATAGAAAATTGCAAGGTGAGGAAACTCCTACTAATGCATAGTTGTAGACACTCCCTCTACTAATGCAGATTGTCATCTTCCCTGCCATGCATAATTGTAGACAATTTTCTAAAGTACTAAAATATTAGGTGATTTGCTCTGGACCATATAGAATATATATGTCAAAGGATGAACTTGAGATTAATGCTTTCTCCATGCCCCCTCTTTCTTTCTCTTCCTTTTTATCTTCTCTTTTCCTGTTCTTTTCTTCCCATTCCTCCCTTACCCTCCCATCTTCTCTCTTTCTCAATAAATGCATACATATGTATTGTATATGAGTATATAACCATATAACATATACTCATATATATAACTGAAAAATTAAAGGATTGAATTCTTACTTCTAGGTAAAAAAAACATGAATAATTTCTAATGTTATTAGTCAGCCAGTAAGAAGACCCCAGGATTTAGAAGTGGAAGGTACCTTGAAGGTACTGTAGCTGTAAACTTGAAAAAAGAACCGGATGATTAGGCCTGCAGTGTAGCATAGTGGGAAGAGGTTGGAGTCGGAAGGCATGAATTCCAAACAAAGACCCACTGCTTCCCAAGATATGGGGCACTACTTCATACACCTCATCTCTCTTGTTTCAATTCAACAAACTTTTTTTAGATTTCTTCATTTTTGTCTCTGTAATCCCAGCACCCAACGTAGTGTTTGTTACATTAAGATATTTAATGAAAGCTTATTTATTTATCTGTTTACTACATGTAAGTCATTGAAGTAGGAATAAAAAATTTTAAAAGAGTTCAGTCTTTGTTCTCAAAGAATGTACCACCTAAATCAAGATATTTTAGTGGGGGAGGGGTGGAGAAGGGAGAGGGAGGAGATTACTGGACCTGTGGTTTCATTAACATAGAGATTTCTTATGAAGAAATTTCCTTTTAATGCAGAACAGTACCTCTGCATTACTGCTCTGGTAATCCTGCTTCTGGCCCTACCTAGCATACACCTACCTAGGGCTAGAAGCAGGATTATCAGAGCAGTTCTGCATCTACAATGCTGGGTTGCCTCCTTCCCAGGGTTGTTGTAAGGATCAAATGAGATAAGGAATATAAAATCATTCTGTCACAGCATGCAAAGAAAAGCTCTAAGAAAACATCAATCTGTCAATTCAACAGACATTTATTAAGTGCTCAATATATGTAAAGCATTTGGGGGAAAAAGGATCAAAGTCTTCCATGTGTGATCTTATTTTGACCCCACTAAATCCTTATGAGATAGACTAGACACTGATGTCATTTTGCAGATAAAGAAGCCAAGACAAAGAACAACACTCACAGAATTAGTCAGAGGCAGAGCCAAGAATAAAGCTCATATATTTGAATTATTCAGAAAAACCTGGTTCTTACATTTATTACTTGTGTGACTATAGACAAATCACTTAACCTCTCTGAGCCTCAGTTGCCTCTTCTATCAAATGGGGACAATAATACTTCTACCTATTTCATGAGATTGTTGTATGGATTAAAGGGAATAATGTATATAAAGTGTTTAGAAACCATATAAATATCTTCCATTATGATTATATCCTCATTTTGTCATGATGTCTTTCCTCTACCTGTTGGTAAATTTTCAACAGGAAGAATTTTTTCTTTCATCTTATGGATTAATTCTTGATCCATGGACATCAAAGTGACCATCACAGTGAACAAATATGTCAGTTATAACCTTATTCAATTATAACCTTAGTTACCAGGATATCCCACCTTCAATATTCCTTCTAATCAAGTTGGTATTTCTTTTGGCTCCTCAACCATTCTTCTTCCATGTCATCAGGGCTAACTCTAAGCTAAGTTCTGAAGAGGGCCAAGTTTGTCTTGATCACATTCTCTCTTTCTTTTCTTTTCTTTTCTGTTCTTCTCTCTGACCTCAGTTCTATCATTTGCTGCTCCATGAGCAAAGTTTCTTCCCCCATTTAGCTGCCTAAATAGTGCTGTCTTACTGAGGAAAACACAATACTTCAAAAATGTACCTTCTTATTCTCTACCATTATAACATCCCATCTCTCCTACCACTGCTCTCAGCTATCTAGAGAAAAAAAAAGCAACTTATAAACTAAATCATATTAAGGTGTGAATGCATAATAGCACATTGTATGCTTCCTTCTTTGATGTATTTTGATTGTAAATTACAACTCTTGTAAAATCGGTGGAATGAATCTCTAATAGTAAATTTCAGAAATTAATATTGGAAAATAAGAGCAATTTTTTGTAGCTATTGAATCATACCATGGAGATCATATTCCACCCATCTGGATCTGCAAGTCATGCTTCATCTCATCTCTGGCTTTTTTCACCCTTTCTCAGGATATCCTTTCTCCTATTCAATCATCTAAATTCTATGTTTTCCAATTTCAAATATTTCTAGATTATTTATTTCCAATTCAAATTTCACTTCTTCCATGTCATTATCTTTGGAGTCTCTTTTGAGATATAGGCAGAGAAGAGTGGAGATTGGGGAGAGAGAGAGGCAGAAATAGATGTAAAGTAGACATCCTTTAAATTTTAAGCTTAGCCACATAAGCCTGAGCCCAGTTAAGGGCACACCATAGAATAAAAGCAGCCAATAGACCTGTTGTAAGTCAATAAATACGTGTTGATTTTATGATAGCATACCTAATCATGAAAATCAGTGGTATTTTGTGTTCTTGATTTCTTTGTCAAATCAATTTTTCAGTCCTTCAGTCTATTCACTTTTGAAATAGAGAATATTGGTAATATATATCTCAGAAATCTTTAATTGTGAGGTAATTCACTCTGTGTGTGTCTGTCTGTGTGTGTTTGTGTGTCTGTGTGTCTTTCTGTATGTATGTGTCTGTGTTGGGAACATGCATGCCATGGACCTTTTGGGAATATGGTGAAACTTCTGGACTTCTTCTCAAAACAATGTTTACTGCTTGCATTCCTAATTGAAGGAAATGCTAAATGTAAGTTAAAGATAGTGAAAATTTTAAATGTCATTTTGTTTCCCCATTCCTGAAATCTTACCCACAAATATCTTGGAGGGGACCTGTTTTACAAGTTACTGATAAGTTGATAGGCCTATATCACTAGAGGGAGATTTCACATAGGGAGTTCACTAAACCTGCAAGTCCAGCTCTCTTGACCTGACAAGATTGTTGTAAGGCTCAAATGAGGAAAATACTCTGTAAGCTTTTAAATGTGCTGTGTAAATATTGGTTCCTATTACTTATGATCTGTTTTGTATTCGGATTGTGTCTATGTCTGATATCTCTGGCTAGAGATTAACATTCATAAGAGCAAAGGCAAGACTTACCCCCATAATCTACACATAATAAATTACATAAACTTAATCAATTTCGAAATGAATTAAATTACCACAAATAATAGAATTTTCTAAAAGAAACATGCAAATTAAATATTTGAAAATGAAACTAATTGAATCCATGAAAAATCAAAACAGGTAATATTCTGAAGCCAACTTAATCCTTTGAGAAATTGTTTTTGGCTTCATGATCTAACTTTAATTTCTGTCTAACATAGATGATTAACATTCTCAGGTCTTTAAGGAGAAGGAAGTCTCTGAAGCAATATTCTGCATACAGCAGGCATTTAATAAGTATTCATTAGATTGACTTGCATTTTAGAAGAAAATCCTGGAACTTAATTTAGCCCATGGAGAAACCTGAAAAATCTGGTGGGAAAGTATAATTGCCACATCACTCTTGACTCCAGAGGCATTTACTTTGATGGAACTCTAGTAATCAGCTCTTTGAACCTAGTGTGCCTTAGATTTGGGGATTCTTGGACAGAAAAAAAAATGGAAATACAGTTTAGTGCTGGATGAATTCTGTTTCATCTGCTGGAGGAAATAATTTTCTTATGACTGCATTACAATGTGAGAGAAAAAGTAGAAGAAAGATAATACCTCTTATAAGAGTGTTTCAACTTTTATATTGCAACAGAAGTGAACTGGAATTTCACCATGCTAAAAAAAACGGGGTAGGGAAGGCAAATCTCACAGCATTTTGCTAATTCTCAGAGTTTTGCTACAGTCCTTTGCCTCCAAGTGGATGGGGGAGGGATAGAAATCCCCTTTGTATATGACTGTAAGTATCATAAAAAGAGAACAGCCATAAAAAGTCTGCCCCTTCTGTCCCACCTCAGGTGTTGCACTTCTTGATCTATTCCAGTCTTCATTTGCCTAATTACTCCTGCCAGCCTGGCAGAGATTTTCCCTGCAGCCGCAGCTTTGCTCACTGCGGAGACCCTACCTGGCACACGCACCAAGTTGGTGCATCAGCATTTTAGGTAGAAATGAATGAAAAATCAATCAGTGCAGCTGCAGTGGCAGCATGCACAGCTCCAGCATAATTTGTGCATGATTTTTCAACCGTTCACCATAGACTCAGTTTTTAAGATGGTAAGTAAATTTGTGATTAAAAAAAGGGTTGCTTGTTCTCTTTCCTACTTAGCCCTAGCTAACTTAACATCCTGTTTAGGAAGTCAGCTTAATCAGCTGTCAAGGTACATGGGAAATGTCATACAAATATTATTCACTTGCCCTGACTTTCTGTTTATTTCTCCATCAGACTTGGTGCTAAATGAGCAAGTATGGATTGACAAAGTTGTTTTTTTCAATTCCCTATGTAATAGATCTAAAGCAATTAAATAAAACCCCAAAGACATAACAACACAGGATTTAAAACAGCTCTCTCTCATCACAGACCCATCCTGTTTGTTTAACTCCCTGCAACTCTCTGTGTGTAAAGACAGCATTCTGCATTCCCAGACGTATACTTCTGCAAAGATAGAGTTAAACACCATTTGTTATCTGGCTTCACCCACTAGGAATGGGGGGGGGGGGCCTGAAGTTGTGAAAGCTGCAGTCTTCAGCTCTCCCAGGACAGCTCCTGTAACTTTCTGAGCATATTGGGTTAACTATTTTTATAGAGCCATTATAGGATGATAAGTTGTGCAGTGCAACCCTATAAAGGTTTCCCAATTTCACCAGCCTGTTTGTATGTGATGCCCTCACAGTGAAGAAGAATCTCGTGGCTCAAAATGATGTGTCTCTTACCTTGGATGTGGATAATTCTGTCATGCTCCAAAGTGTAGTTGTCAGTAAGATGATCAGCCCAGGATAGAGAAATCAGCACCAGAAAAAGTAGACACTTCATTTTGAGCCACTTTAGAAGGAGTTGAGATGCTGGCTTAGTGTGGCTTGATTTTCATTTCTGCTGCATTGACTCCTCTACCCTTTACCCTTCCCCCACTAGTATATATGTGACCAAATACTGCCCTCCCCTCACCTCAGTCCTTTCCCATTTGGTTGTTTTAGTTCTGATAAGAAATACTGGATAATCAAAGTTATGCAGCTTAATTATATCCAAACTACAATAAGTTGGTGCTACACTGCCAGACTTCTTAGTGTAACTCATTTTCTGGGTAGAGAAAAGTGCATGGAGTTTACTTCAGTGCATTTTGTTGTAGAATAGATATGATGAAAGAATTAAGCTCAGGAGAGCTTAAGAATTGCATGTGGTGCTGGCTGATTAGCTACTTCAAAAGGAATAATGCAAACAAAAATAAAAAGCAAGTAAGTTTAGGTAACAGAAGAAGTAGCTTACCCCAGAATCACTGGGCCCCTTTTTAAAGCTTGGATTCACATATGCCATTCTATTACCCCTACATGATCCCGATGACTTCCTTTGCATGCTCAAGCTTATAACTGTGGCAGGATAGGAGGCTGCAGTACAATGCAGCTATTTTCTCAGTCCCAGCTTCAGATGAGGGTCATCCTGTCTGAGGAAAGTGGAGACTTATGCAATCGGAACAGGCAGAACCAAAAGAGCTGGGGTTTCTTGCCTTCCATCTCCAGGCTGACTAGGTAAAAAAGGAAAACTGAATGTGTCCTTTTAAAAGGTGTGAGAGTAATTATTCTGGGTGTGTGATTGATTCAGTTTTGAGGGACTGAATTGCAACCTATGCTCTGAGTTTTCAAATAGCCATAAAGCACTAAGTTTTACCTTCAAGGTCACAAGTGTAGTTTTGGAAAATCGTGCTCCCTGCAAAAGAACCGGTGTTTTGAAGGTCAAATGGTAGAGTAAATGTAGCTGAAAATATGCTCTCTAACCTGAGAGCTGTATGTATTATGACCACGAAAAAATAAATAAAAAATCATTCTCAATTTGACATTGACTAACAATCATGAATATATCTCAGTCAAGTACTTCCATCCTATAAGTTTCCAAGAATTTTTTTCCCTGAACCTTGAGAGAAAAATTATGTAATAGAAAATGTTACTTCCCCAACTGCTGACTCAGCTTTTTCCTTTAATGAATGCAGAGAAGTTAAAGCTGTTTATCTAACACTGAGTTGGGTGATTATAAACCAGGTGTGCCAAGAGGTTTATGATAGGAAGTTGTGTCTCTTACCTTTTGTGCAAAGGGATGAATCCATCCCAGCAGAAAATATAATCATCAAAAGTGATAAGTAATTAAAGTTTAACTGTAATAGCACTTCGAATTAGGTGCTATTTTTTTCACACTATCTGCTGCTTTGTTTAAATTCCACAAGTAATTTAAAAATATTATAAAAAAACAAAGTATGAGAGATTAAAATGAAAAGCAAAGACATTACAGGATCAAATTGTCCCTGATAGGCCCAGATTCAAGTTACACAATAAGGACTGTATCTATTGCTGTGAATTGTACTTTCTTTTCTTAAATTCTATATGATACAATATGCTAGTAAGAGTTAAACAGAAGGATTTTTTCAATGGATAGTAGCTCAGCAATCCAAGACAGCTTAGAGTGTTATGTAACATGTTCCTTCACTTTCCTTTGGTTATACAATGTCTTAGAAAACACACTGACTGTGAAGAGTCCCTCAAGCTCTGGGATAATGCTTCTTAGGGATAGTCTAGACAAGAGGATCCAATCTCTTTAAATTCTGTGACTGATTCTGTGAATATGGGGGAGGGGCAGTTGTCTTGTGGGAGTGGATCCCAGGATTATGGCTCTGGACTTCAAAAGAGAAACTCTACACAAATATCCAGTTCTCCTCCAACTATTTTCCAAATGACTAATAGTGCATTATTTCCCCATGTCATAGGTTTCAGAACAGATTTACATATTACTCAGCACTTCATGAAAACCAGACTAACAGATTCTCTATACTTTGTTTTTGTTTTTAAAGCTTAATAATAAAGGACAAATTAAGCAAAGCACATCAAGGCACTGGGTCATCGGCAAAGCAGAACTGTATTTCCTTTTTGATTTTCGGTCAGTAGGCATTTATAAACATATGTTTTCTTAAATTGAACTGAACAATCTACTCAGTATCACATATTCCCTTATAAATTTGAACTATATGGCTTAAGTATAATAATTCCTTCAAAGAAAATCTGAACCCCAAATCCCCCAGTTATAAGAACATGTAAAATCCTCAAAATTACTCAAAAACTGCCTCTAGCACATAGGTTTAGTAAATGCTTGTTGAATGACTGACTTACTGATTGCATAAAGAAACTTTGTAAAGAGCTATGAGTACAAAATTGCATCAATAGTGCTATAATGATAAAAGCAATGTAAATGTTATGAGGTATTGAGAAACTATGTTTAATAATTACCAAATTGATAATAAATTGCTTTTTACTCCCCCCCCCCAAAAAAAAAGATCTTATGGAAAGATCAAATGAAAGAACCCTCCGTTTGAACTCAAAGGACAATGGGTTCAAATCCCCACTCTACTACATTCTACTTGTGTGATAGTGGTGAGTCAATTAAATTCTCTGGATCTCAGTTAATAGGTTAGACAAGCTGATCCTCAAATACTTATGAACTTAAATGTTATTATTCATTTTTATTATTATTTTGGCATTTGATAAGCCAATTGCACTCAGGGTAAAATATAAATTGTGCCGTAGCAGAATAATTTAGTAGAAAGAACACCAGATTTGAGGTCAAAGATATAGGTTCCAATTCTGACTCTGTTCACCTTATGACCTTAGGCCTTTGAACCTCATTCTCTATGCCAGTAAAACATGGAGGTCCTAAATAGATCCTAGTTCCCCTTGGCACCTAACAATATGAACATTTCCTAATCCTGTGCAATACATTCCTATATCACAGCCAACAGGAATTGCCCAATGATTCTTCACAGTTTTAGGTCACTTCCAGTTATTTTGTTACACGTTTAGTCTGACTCATGTCTGGAAGTCCAAAGGGATATACTTAGGAGATAATTAAAAGAAAACTAACCCTGAGAAAGAAAATTGGGAAATAGTTCTAGAAGGCAGAGTCAGTATCAGAAAACCAAAGAAGATAACTTCCTCTCCAACTCCTAGGATTTTCTCTTGAATTTAGTTTTCCTATGCATAGATAAAGACAAAAAAAGAAATTCTAGATGAAACTTGGGGTTTACACCTTCAGGGAGGGGTTAAATTGCATTGACTTTTTAAAAAATTTGTTTCATACCTGAGAAAGTAAATTTTTTCTCTTTCCCACTGGTACCATTCAAAGGTTCATGATTTTATTGTCATTTGTACCTTCTACTACCCCACCTCAAATATTACCCCCAATGCAGGAAGTAGTGGTTCTTGTAATAAATGACTTCAGTTAATGTTGTTGTTACTCTTTCAGTAAATAGAATTTTGTGGGGAGTTTTTTAAACTTATTCCTTCATATTCCTTTCTCTAAAACAAAACCATAGTGAAAAAAAATTTCAATAAAGTTCCACATTTTACCCTAGTGCAATTCAAATCTACAAATTAAAAAATTATTTATTGATCCTCTTCAGTTACCATGCAAACATCAGAAAAACAATTTATGTTCACTTTTTTAAATAGATGAGCAACAGAGAACCATAAGAATTCTTTTCCATGCATGGAGTAGAATCAGACGTGGCTTTGAAGTCTTGATAAGTTGGCACCTGGGTTTTATCAAAAGAAAAACACACAGGATAATTAACAAGAAAACATATATTTTAAAGCAATGATACTAATGAACTATAGTTTTGTTCACTGAATTCTTAAAAAGAGAAAGTTAGCTATTCTGATAAGCTCTCTCTGCCACCAAAAATTACCTAAATGTATCTGCACTTTTTTTTTGAAATTCAAACGGTAAAATTATTGTTGTTGTTCATTCCAATATTTCATGATCCCATTTGGAGTTTTCTTGGCAAAAATACTGTAGTGGTCGTCCATTTCCTTCCCCAGTTCATTTTAGAGATGAGAAAACTGAGGCAAGCAAGACTAAGTGATTTGCTTAGGGTCAATCAGCTACTAAGTGTCCCAGGCTAGAATTGAACTCAGATCTTCATGATTCAGACCTGGTACTCTACCCATGTGCTATTTAGCTGAGTGCCCAAAAGAGTTCTAGAATCTGACCACAAACATATTTCTATGTTTGGCAGCAAATAAATAGCTAAAATTCTGGCACCAAAAAATCCAATCAAACAAATTGAAAAACTTTCTCCTATTTTAGAATTGCAACCTTGGTCTCCTTTCACCATTTTAGTTAAAGAATATTAAATCTGGACTGAAATTAGATTTTAAAAGTAGTAAAAGTCAAAAGTATCATAGGGTTAATCTCTAAGCAATGTAGAATTGTGGCTCATAAGCTCTTCCAAGTCCCAGTCATCAATTAATAGGCCTTTGCTCAATGCTTACTAGATCCAACATATTATAAGTCCTTTCAATGGGCAGTGGCCTGTGAGTATCAGCCAGACTTTCTTTGCATCTGGCTGAGGGATGTTTGAGGAAGAGATATTTTAGGCTCTAGTAGCACTCAGATCATGTCTGAACAGGGCCAGGATCCCCCACACCAAATTCCTTGAGTCTTCTGAATGTCTACTGGAGCTGGGAAATAGTAAATTTTCAACTAGACATGTGCAACTCTAAGAGATACTGGATTTGTATTCAGGCTCTGCAACACTACCCTGCACCTTATGTAATAATTGCAGAGTAGGAATCCTGTGGTGCAGAGAGCAGATCAAAAGGAGAGGAGGGGATTTAATAATGCATGACCACAAGCCATCCACAGAGCCAAATGGTTAAGATAAGAACCATTGCCCCATCCCTTTTCCACCCCCAAAACTATTTTTCAAGCTTATCTGAAAGCTTGTTAAGAACAGCCTTACACGCTGTTCAGCAGACCCTCATGTGGGAGGATGGAGGTGGACAGTCAGTCACTGTCTTTAGATATGCTTCTGTGCTTCCCCACCAGCAAGGGGTTAAATGGCTGTATTTGATAGGAGGAGTTTCCTTTATCAGCCCCATTCTCCTCAGTGAGTAAGTAAGTTGAGAGTTAGGGAAGGGGAAAGAGAGAAAAAGCAAGGATCTTAGATCTAGAAGGGACTTTAAACGCGATTTTATCCAACTCTCCATTTTACTTTTTTAATTATTTTATTTTTCAATTAGCAAGCATTTATTTTCTTTCCTAACCCACCCCCTAGGAAAAAAAGAAACAAAACAATTACTACAAATATGTATAATCATGCAAAAAAATGCCCATATTGGTCATGTCAAACAGCCACATTTCATTCCACAATATTTGGTCCATCACTTTTCTTTTTGGAGGTATCTCTGTGCTCTGGAACCATGGCTCATCATTGCATCCAAGCCCTTTATATAAGGAAGCTGGGTCCCAGAGAGATTATACAACTTGCTGTTCAGGGACTTCAGAGATGGGATTTGAACCAAGTTTGCTGATTCTAGAATCTATGCATTTTCCCATCATATCAAGAAAGAACTTTTAAGAGAGTGAGGCTACAGTGCTCGGAGACCCTCAGGTCCCTTTCCTCTTCTGTCTTTTGCCACACTGATGTCTGTGTATCTCCTTGGTCTTTTGTTGTTGTTGTCAAGTTGTTTTTCAGTCCTGTACAATGGTTTATGATGCCATTGGCGGTTTTCTTGGCAAAGATATTAGAGTGGTTTGCAATTTCCTTCTCTACTTCATTTTACAGATGAGGAAACTGAGGCAAACAGGGTTGAGTGATTTGTCCAGAATCACACTAGTGTCTGAAGCCAATTTGAATTCAGGAAGATGAGTTTTACTCTAGATTTAACAATGTATCCATTAGGATATGTGTGTGTATGTCTCTTTCTCCACATACATATGTGTATATGTGTATAGACACACAAATATACAGGTATGTATGTATAGTTTTTCCATGTATGATTGTGAAAATTGGATTGTAAGGAAAAATGTGAGCATCACAGAACATTTTCAAATGGTGATACTAGAGAAGACTTCTGAGAATCCCTTGGACAGCAAGGAGTTCAAATCAGTCAATAACTTAATGAAGTTAATTCAGGATATTCACTGGAAGGTGAAATAATCAAGTTTAAGTTTAAATATTCAGCTCAAAGCTGAAGTTTAATGAGAAGACAGGATTCATTGGATTTATTCCCTGATGTTGGGAAAGATTGAAGGCAAAAGGAAAAGCGAACCACAGAGGACAAGATAGGTAGATAGTAAAATAGAAACAACAAACATGAATTTGTAGAGATTTTGAGAGATAGAATATTGAAGGATCTGGCATTTTGTGGTTCATGGGATCACAAAGAATAGGGAACAATCGAACGACTGAACAAAAACCAGCAATAATGTATGTGTGTACATATATGTATATGTATAAAACATTTAACATGTAAGTACTTGGTGTTCAGTTTATTCTATAGAGGCATGTGTATAGATATATTCACACATAAAATAGCTTATTCTATGTTTGTATGTATTGATAGATAAATAATTACAGAGGAGTTAGCACCTGCTTTGTATGGTATTTTGTATTTATATGTATGTATATGTGTATGCATGTATAGGTATGGTTCTGTAATTTCACTGACATAAGGGACTTCTCAGTGAGTATATTTCCTCAACTAATGAAGGCTGGCACTTCCTCTTTAATCAATAGTCCTAGAACTTTGCTTAGAGCACTAAGTGATTAAGTACCATGTACAGGGTCACACATCCAGTAGGTATCAATATTAAGATGATTCCAAGTCCTTTTATACCATTTTACCTTTTAAAATAAATGTTTCTAGATGCATATGTAAATAAACACAGACATATGGCAAAAGCAAGAAACATAACAGATATGGAATCTCCCTGTTCAAAATAAATAAGCCTTATTTATTTCCCTGTATCTCTTTCAGGAGATATACTTCCAATAACTTTCAAAACAAGTTATGCAGATCCTATTCCTTCTATCCTCACATTTCATCCCTCTCCTCCCTTCCCTATGCCTCTTATTGAATTACAAACCTGTTGATGTCAAAAACACTATTTATTTTGAACCTCCTTACAAATTCTGGGAAATTCTCCCAAAACAGTTGCAAAATATTCCAGATTAGTCTGAAACATCCAGATTAATATGAACTCTTGTACCTAATAATCCTGTCAGGCACTAAGAGATCCCTAGTGAATAGGTGTTCTTTTTTCTTCTTTCCTGCACAAGGACATCCTTATGCTCTGCAGAAAGTTGATTTGTTCAACAGCAGCCCTGTTTCCCCACCCCCATCATCACCAAAGATCCAGTAAATCCATTAGGGAACAGAGAGTGTCCCTTTTGTTGCAACTCTGCAAAGTTGACTCAGCTGGAGCTCTGACTGCCAGTTTAATGGCTCTATATCCCAGCAATTTCAACTCACACACAGCATTTCTCCATGGTTTTACAAAATGCCAAGAAGAATACAATCTACTGGCTCAGCGCTTGAGCTTTTAAAATTTTTAATGTACAACATAAAATCATTAACATTACAGCAACAGAATTTGGCTTTTAGCTCATCTTTATATACTGTATCCAGCATGCTGGCCAAGAAGCTTTCTTTTATTTTCTGGATCAAACCAGTGGTGTCGAGAGTGTGCAGAACACCTAGTAAGAAAACTTTGCTCCTGGTTTAGGATTTATACTCTTAGAGAAGCCTTGAGAATCTTTGGAGATTAAAGGATTTGCCTAGGGTCATATTGGTAGATAGATAGATAGATAGATAGATAGATAGATAGATAGATAGATTAATATATATCTATCTATCAACATGACCCTATATATATATATATATATATGCACATGCATATATATATATATATATATACACATACATACATACATATACATGTGTGTATTGTATGTGTGTGTGTACATACATATATATAATACCAGAGTTTGGGGAAAGAATTCATGTTTTCTTGGAACCATAGGATTAGAATTTCAAATCAGTTTAATGACAAATCTACAAGAAGTAGGAAAGAAAGGCCAGATTCTCTTTAATTTCACTTCATTTCAAATGCATGAAAAAATGAGAGAACCAAAAGTCTCACTAATAAGCTGTTAAGAGATCCCCTGAACTGGTCTTTATGGCTTAGCCTAAATTTTTTTTAAATTATTCAAAGATTCTTTATATTATTGCTCACTCAAAACAGTTGCCTTCATACTGATGGTCAGGTGACTGGCTACAACTGATCACCTTTATCATAGTTATTTTACTGGATAAAATATTGATCATTTTAATTATCACCTTAGCAAGATAAATGAATCATCAAACCCTTTGCCACTGGATGGATATAGACCTGGGTACTGTACAATGTAAGTTGGAGAAGATGCACTGGTAACCTTCTCAAAGATGACATTGTACACCAGGCAACTGCTAGGCAGATGTCTGGGCAGATGTGTGTTCAGACACAGGCACGCTAACAATTATGTCCTCATCAGCAAGTCAGATCAAATGAAGAAGTATTTAACTGTTGAAAAGCTATTGGATCAGGTTAGACAGGAAAAATGGGAAAATGAAAACACCACCTTTTCTCCAGTTATTTCATGTAAGTTCCAAATAGAAACCAAAGCGCAAACTCCTTGAAGTAAGAAGATTCCCACTTCAGAACAGTTTTCTTTGCTATGAGAATTGGCCTGGCATCTTTGGCTGGACTGTTTCCTGGAAAGCAGTGGAAACATTTGGCTCTAGATTAAATGGATGACAAGCTCCAGACATTCTAATGCAGGGGTTCTTAACCTCTTCTGTATAATAGACCCTTCTGGCAGTCTGGTAAAGCCTGTGGACCCCTTCTCAGAAAAATGCTTTTAAACAAATACTAAAATGAAATACAAAGAATTACAAAGGAAACCAATTAAGTTGAAATGTAAGATGAAAAGATGATATTTTTTCCCATCCAAATTTACAGACCCCCTGAAATCTCTTACAGACTCCTACAGGGTCATCAAATACCAATTTAGAAAAAAAAATCATTTTTACACAGTCAACCACCAGAAGATATTAATGCAGAAGCAGAAAAACTTTTCATTGCCAAATCTTCCAAAAATATATAAATGATGTTATGTGACATTGATTAACAATTATATCAATAGAAAACAGTAAGCATTTTCTTTAAGCTGTAGAGTTGTTAACCTGGGGTCCACAGACTTCTCTTTTTAAAATATTTTGGTATTATATTTTCATATAACTAGTTTCCTTTATAAACCCATATATTTTATTTTATTTTATTGTGAAGGTGTCCATAAGTTTCAACAGGCTGTCAAAGGAACTTTTGACCAAAAAAAAAAAGGAAGAAGAAAAAAAAAGAGTGAAGGGCCTCTGATTTTAAAAATTTGTAGCATTTCAATTATAAATTATTAAAAATACCCATCGTAATACCTTGTTTTTTAACTTATTGTCCAAGAGAATTTTTGTAGAAAATTGTCAAGCAAACTTAGATGAGATTTTGCAAATTCCTGTCAATCTATGATATCCTTCAGAAAACTGTGTATGATCACACATTTTTCTCACTGAGAAAATGAATTTGTTATTTGTAATGTTCTATTAATGAAGTCATTTTAATTAAATATTGATGCCCTTAGTTAAAAGTTTCCACATGAAAACAAATAAATTATTTTTAAAGAGCTCATAAGAAATCATTTGCGAATATTTGAGTGCCCGTAGTTTATAAAAACCAAGGTGTAGTCTAAAATTATATTTCCCGGAATTCAGTTTAGCCTACTTTCTCATGGTTAAATCCATTCACCTGAGCTCTTGTTTTTTTTTTTTTTTGTTTTGTTTTGTTTTGTTTTGTTTTTGTTTTTGTTTTCATTTCTTTTGTCTTTCACTAATTAAACACAAGATATAGTTTCAGGTTAAATCAATAAGAAATACTTAATCTAAATGTAAAGATTCATAGATCAGGTTTCTTAATACTCTAAAAACTAATGCTAAAGGCCTTCATTATTAAGTTGAAATCACTATTAGCTGGATTAATCTTCTATGGGAAGTTTTCTTATTAAATTAGTAAATGTCTTTATAATTCACCTGTGAGTTTCACCTATGAGATGATCTATGCAATGTGGGAAAAGGAGCACTCTAGAGGGCTTTGACACCAATTTGCTCTATGACTTTGGACAATCACTTTATTTCTCTAAGCCTATTTCCCTCATCAGTAAAATGAGATTTGGGGACTTAATGACTTCTAGCAATCCCTTCCTGGTCTAATAGTTTGCCTCTATGGAGACATGTCTTTAGCTAAGGCAGAGTTAGAGAAAAAACTCCAGCAAAGATGTGACCTCTTCCATAAAGAATTACTGATATATAATCCTGTCTGTTTATTTCCTGATTTGTCATTGTTTGTATTGATTCATTCTTATTCAACACTCATTGACCCCATTTGGGGTTTTCTTGGCAAAGTTACTGAAATGGTTTGCCATTTTCTTCTTCACCTTAGTTTATATTTGAGGAAACTGAGGCAGATAGGGTGAAGTGACTTGCCCAGAGTCACATAGCTGATAAATATCTGAGGACAGATTTGAACTCAGGTTCTACTGACTCCAAAGCCAGGGTGCTCTATCCATTGAGCAATCTATTTCCTGATATTATCATCGAAATTCCTCACTTATTCTTTTGCCCTCAAAGAGAATATGGTCTGTGCAGATTCAGGCTGAATCATAATTCCATTAAGGAGCATCTTCAAGAATCAAATTATGTGTCATTAATTAGAGCTCAATGATGAAGCACACTTCAGGTTAATGTTTAGATTCCTTTGTCCTCTTTGAAATATACCTATATCATTACACAAATTCTAGAGAAGAAAATGTTGATAATAAGAATCTAATTTGCTCCATTAGTGAAAGTTGGATAATTCATTTGGCAATCCTTTTCATTCTTGGCAGTTATCAGGCCACCTGACTATATTTTCTTATAAACCTGGCAGATTGATTAAATGATTTTATATTAAACTCTAGCCTCTGGAAATGCTTATCATTGTTCACAAAGGTTCTAAGAACATTCTAAAGTTGTGTGGCCAGAGAAATCTCTTCCTATCACCACTTTAAAGACACATACAACACATCATTTAATGCAATCTAATTTACCCAGCTGGACTATAGGATATAACAAGGAACCAAAAAGCTTTTGTTGGTCTCTATGTCTGGTTGTCTGGAAAATATTTCCAGTAGACTAGGAGTATCATCAAAAGCCAGAACTTTAATCATCAAAGAACTGATGATTTTTCTAAAAGAATACACAGGGGAGGAAGAAACAGCCACAAAATGATAAATTGCTAACAAACCCAGCTACTGAAATTGAGCTACCTACACAGAAGAAAAGTATAGTTATGTGCTTATCTATAGCGAGGAAACCAAAAATCTTTTGTTAAAGTAGCACAAGAATATCGTCTTTAACTAAATTTTCTGCCTGATGGAAAAATAAAACTGGAAGAAGACTAAATATTTTAGGATAGAAATAGCATTTATGTGCTCGATAAATGTTTCTTGATTGGTTGATTGAACTAGATTGATCAAACAATCACAAAAGGAGAGAGAAAGGACAAATGTGAAACTTGGAAAATGGTGAGATTTGGCAACTACTTGAATATGTCAAGTGAAGGAGAATGAGAAATTGAGGATAGCAATGATTGTTGTTGAGTTATTTAAATTATGTCCAACTTTTTATGATCCCTTTTGGTGTTTTCTGGTAAAGATACTAGAATGATTTTCCATTTCCTTCTCTAAGCCCATTTTACAGAGGGGAAACTGAGGCAAACAGGTTTAAGTAACTTGCCCAAGATCACACAACTATTAAGTATATGAGGCCAGGAAGTTGAGTCTTCCTAATTCTAAACCTGGTGCTATCTAGCTGCCTCTTTCAACAATAATAATAACTAGCAATTATATGATACATTTAGTATTTACAAAGAGTTTTTTACAAATATTACTTCATTTTATCTCACTACAACCCTGAGAGACAGATTTTCTGTTTTGTAGATGATGATATTAATAGATAAGGAAACTGAGATAGAGTTTAAGGATCATAACTTTCCCGGGATCATAAAGCTACTAAATATCTAGACTAGATTTGATCTCAGATATTGGCTGGTTCCAAGACCAGCACTCTATATACTGTGCACCTAGTTGACATGCATACTACCAAGATTATGAGCCTGGAAGAATGATAATTGCTTTGACAGAAATAGAAATTTGGAAAAGTTAAGTAGGGAAAGATAATGAGTTCAATTTTGTACATGTTGAGTTTGAAATATCCACGACATCAAGCTGAAAGTCCATATAAGTAATTAAATCCAACAGTTTTAAAATTTGAAACTTGAATATGCTAAAAAAAAAAAAACATTCTATTTGCTTTCTTGATCAGCATCATTTATAGTCATACACCATACAGTAGCTATCATGCTAGCTTACCAGCTCAGAAGTAATTACTTCTATCCACGTAGAAAGTGAATGCAGCAGTTTGTCCAAGAACCAGCATGATGGAAAACTGAAGCTACCCATAGTGAGAAAGGGCAGGCAAGAGACAGGCTACCCTGAAGACCAGTTTTATATAAACTTACTTATGTGGCCTATGGGAAACTGCAATAGTACAAAGTGTAAACTATATCAATAAGGGACAAGTTGCCCTTTCTGAGCCAAGGTATCTCATACAGTGAAGCAAAGAGACTGAACCATGCATGGTGACAACCTCTAAAAGTAGAAGCTTTTTTTTCCAGATCATAGGAAAACCTTCACATGATTTATTTATTTTTACGCAAATGCATGAGAGAGGTAATTGTACCATCAGTAGTGTAAGCTTTAAAAGCTTAAGCTTTTTTAAAGTTGATTTGAAGTTAATATACTCATTTATAGCACTGTGGATCTAGTTTTTTGAGTATATTCCCCAATGACACCCAAAATATGCCATTACTTCTCTTTAGATTTAGAAATAAGCATATCCTTGTCTCATAGAAACAATTTCCAAATACCAATTGATCTGGTACAGTAGAAGGGGCTCTTGTAAAATAAAATAAATGCATAAAGACATCATTTTATAACTGCTTACCACTTCATCTTCTACTCAAGTCATTAAACATTTATTGAGTACCAAAGTACTCAAAGGCAATATGCATTCCATCCAAGAGACAGGCACCATTTGATAATCATTTCCATTTATTGTTGTTTATTCAGTCTTTTTTCAGTCACGTCCCACTCTTCATGACTACATTTGGGGTTTTCTTGGCAAAAATAATGGAGCAGTTTGCCATTTCCTTCCTCAGTTCCTTTTACAAATGAGAAAACCAAGGCAAATAGAGTTAAGTGACTTGTCTAGAATAACACAGCTAGTAAGTATTTGAGGCCAGATTTGAACTCAGAAAGAAGCTAAGCCCAGCACTCTATTCATTGTACTACCTACCTGACCCATTTTTGTTTCCTTTAAAAGAGGGAAGTCTGTTCCAAAAATCAGATTGCAAAAGCTCAAAATTAGTAAAGGTACTAATATTAATATAAATAAAATTATGTGGCAAACATCAATGTGGTATCTATCTGCTTGATATGGCAGAAACTTGGAGCACATTAGTTAGGACACAAGAGGAACTGCTAAATGGGGAGAAAGATCAAGAAAATACAGGGAAGTTTTACAAAGACCAGGGACACTGCAATTCAGCAAATGTCTTACCTTTTTGACATTTCACAGCTGGGCTGATTCAGAACGTGTCAATGAAGTTTTCTGTGTATCAGAAAAGAAAGTAGTCAATACTAATGACAGTTATTTAGAATAACATCCAGATCTTCTTTTAAATTCAAATTTCAACTGGCATGTAGCTGTTTCTTTGCCTGACACTGTTCTATGTGTCTTTTATTAAAAAAGCATGATTTGCTTGGATTAGGGGTGATGGCCCAAGACTTTTCTTCATTTGCTTGAGGTAACAAAATTAAGTTGTGATTGAAAAGTCACAGAAGGGGAAAAATTTAAATGTTTCTCAGTGCTCTTCCCCTATTGTTTAAAGGCCTCATATCTAAACCAATTATCCTATAGGAAAAAGTTATTCAGCTCCTACCTATATTGCTTTCATTATTTACTAAAACTAATTCCTTTGTGTTCACCATATTTCACAGCAGTTTTTAAAATGATAATGAGAATCAGAATGGTTCAGTAGGTTTACATCAGTGTTCTCACCATGCCCAGCTTGCTCCCCCTGGAGAAAACCATGGTCTCTATAGGATATCACATCTTTCAAGTTTCAGTCATCAGCCACTCCAATAGTAATAGCAGTCTTTGTCCTCAAAAATTATTATGGTGGCTACCTTTATTTCCCCTCCAGATGTTTTTAATGTGCTGTGCAGTTTTCCAGGTAATTTGTCATCTCAGTGGCCTTTCTGGTCACAACTATGATATGGTATTATTCAAATATCTATATGTGTTATTTGATACTGGAAAGAAAATGGAGAAAGCATCCACCTGTGTCACAGTTAGTGTTACATTTTGTAATTTTAAAGGGAAATTTAGTCATTCTCTTCTCCAGAATAAAAGTTGATTTTGCTTATATCACACTTCATGGGTTTTATAACCATCTTATTGATCCAATCATTTTTATTTGAACATTTAAATCAAATTCATCTGGTTATTATTCTGACTGACAGTGGGTTAAGGTGCTATTCCTCTTGAGTGTATTTTCAGTTCAACAAAAAATGCATCTCCTGGAAATGCATTGTGACTTCTCACAATAGAATGAAGTCTTATGAGAAGAATTTCAAGTACTATGATAAGCAGTTGATGAGACCCAGCTAACTTTGCCCAGGCTACCCACTCTTTAAATTTGAGGAATCTGTTTTGAAACTCTTTGTAATAAATAATATGAATACATCTTCAAATTTTTGGGAAATTTGGGATAGCCTTTGGAATTACTAAACATCAAAACTAAAACCCAAGACTTTCTATATATATATATATATATATAATTTGATTCAATGCTTTACCTTCATACCTGATGCTACAAAAATTCATGAGAAAATCTACTTATTCACTAAAAATGTAGGAGCAAAAGGCAGGCCTATGATATCTATTTTTCCTTTTTCACAACCGAAGGTGTTCAAATAAATAGGGCCAAATAAAAGGGACTTAATCACTATTAGAATATTGTCAACAGTATGTATATATATATATACATATATACACACACACACACACACACACACACATATATATATATATATATATATATATATATATATATATATATATATATTCAAGCCATTTCCTATGGTTTTGTGATGGAGACAGCCATCTGTACCCAGAGAAAGGACTATGGAGACTATGTGGACCACAACATAATGTTCCACTTTTTTGTAGTTGTTTGTTTGCATTTTGTTTTCTTTCTCATTTTTTCCTTTTTGATTTCTTTTTTTTCTTGTATAGCATAATTGTGGAAATATGTATAAAAGAATTGCCCATATTTAACATATACTGGATTACCTGCTGTCTAGGGAAGGAGATAGAAAAAAGGAGGGAAAAAAATTGGAACACAAGGTTTTGCAAGGGTGAATGTTAAAAACTATCTATGCATATGTTTTTAAAATAAAAGGCTTTATAAAAATAAATAAATGAAAAGAATTTGCAGTATCAGATTCAGGACAGTCAAATAGAAGCTTAGAAATACAGAGATTAAAAAAAAGATTAAATTCTTGCTCTAAGAACTTATATTATTTCTTTTTTTAATTATTTTTAATTTATAGGATAAAAGCATTTCCATAACATAGTATAATAATAATAATAATAATAGATTGCATATAAGACTGCAAAAAAAATCCTCTTCAATTTTGTCACAGAAAAATTTAGATGGTTCTGTTCCTTGAAATAATGTGCCTTATATGTTTAAAGTTATTTATTTATCATTTTTTATAAATAAAACATCAATACCTTTTAGTCAGACCAGGATGTATTTTTATTACTTTTAACTCCTACACTGATTTTTCCAGGACTTTGTCTGTTCTTTTATTCACTTGATATGTGTTTACTATTCCCACAGGGGGCACAATTTAGGTTTAGGATGGGGGGCTCTTCTAGGAAGGCTGGAATAGGTACAAAGTCCCTGCTAAAATTAAGCTACCAAGGACAGTCCTCGAAGATTAGGAAGTGAGTGGGCTTGTGAAAGTGACCCTTAAACTCTCAAAGAAAATCAAATAGCTGCTAAGTTTTTTTTATGGTCAATTTACTACTTGGGGAATATTTTCTGAGAAAACAAATCCTTTGAAAAGATTCTAATTATTTTTTCAAGGTTATATATGCAGTCTTGTGGCTTTTTTATACAGGAAAAATCAGTACATCCTGTCCATTTATCCATCTCTTCTTGTTCAAATATCGCCCATTCATTGAGTCCCCAGCTTAGCTGATTATTTTGTGACTTTTAATGTGCCAAGGTTTACCAAAAAAGTTTACATACCATATCCCATTTATAGGTACTTTCTATAGTTGCTATCATCACCCTTTTTACAGGTCAAGCAAAAAGAGCTCCTTGGCCCTTCCCATGACCTAACTCAGTCAGGTAACTAAATGACCAGGTTAATTTTATTAAGATTAAGTGCTTGCCTGTTTACAAGAGATATTGAGATAACTTCTAAGTTAAAATATTGCAAAATAAGATATTCAGAGATGAAATGAAACATATGGAGTAAATAGGTGCTGTCAGGATCTTGAGAAGATACATTAATATAGCTGAGCACTGAATTTGATTCTAATTTAGACAATTAAAAAGAACATTAAAAAACTGACCACTCTATGACTTGATATTATGTTTATATTCACTTCTTCTCATAAGGAGAAAGTATTTTCCTGGTTCTTCTGAGAACAGAAATGTTTCCAAAGTGGCAACCATCATGAAATGAATAAGATTTTGTCCCAGAGAACTGACATCTTGCTAATAAAACATTCTTGCTCCATACCATTTTGTATCCCTACTCTTTACTTCATGGCACACTACCAATCTAAGCCATAGCATTATGCAGCTACCCTCAGGAAAACCATATATATAGTCTTGTCAGAAGACATTAGCAGTTTGCCCCCACCTTCACTGGAATTGGAGAAGAAGGTGGGCCCCAGGGGATGACTACCTTTCCCAGAGCACTATCACCATAATATCTCTCCAACAGGGCCCACCTTCTCCAGAACTTCACAAGTAATGAGAAGTGAACCTCATTAACTGCACTCATATTCAGATTGTCTTCTGCATATCCACTGTTTCCACTTGTTTTTGCCACAGATGAAACTGTCATCAGGACAATGAATAATAATTCACAGTGCCTACCACTATTTCTCCTTCTTGTCACTATTAGGGACAACAGAAATACAATAAAAAAGGAGAAATTGAAAGGAAAAAGAGAAGTCCAAAGAGAATATGGAGTCCATGTGGATTAGGTAGATTTATGATATGATCTCAGTAATATACTGAATAAAAGAATATTGAATATGGAGTCAGAAAGCCTTGGTTCATATTCTGGCACTGCCATTTGCTACTCATGTGACCTTGATCAGAGGCAACTTAGTTTGATTAGGCCTCAGAATTTCCTAATTTGCAACAGGAGAAGGTTGGATAGATAATCTCAAAGGTCACTTCCATCTTAAGGCTATAAAGTCCCCTCATCTAAATGTATGTTTCCATTTGCTTAGTTGCTTTAAACACTGAGGACAAATGATTAGTAATATGTGAAATGAAGCATTGGGGTTTGTTTTTTGTTGTTGTTACTGCTGTTTTATGCTTGCTCTGCTTGGTATAGGAATAATATTACACCTAGCATATAGAAATGTATTTCATTTTTTTTAGGTAAGTTACAGGTGTACAATTAAATAGATGCTTCAAGAACTCTCTGAAGGAGAATGACTGCTACTTTCTAATGTTTCTGGTATCTTAAGTGAATCACTACTAAGCATTCCTCAAGAGCTCTAATGACCTAAGATGTCAAGGACAATGGCAGCCCTGTTTTAAAAAGAGCCTTGTGGGCTTTGAAAAGCTTTGCTTGAACAAAGGAAGAATGAATTCAGGAGTTCCTATATATCTTTCTCATCTACATACCTTGTGCATCCTCATGGGACCTTCTCAAGGTCAAAGCACAAAGCACATTCTCTAATGCTACTCACCAGGGGAAACCCCAGGGCAGGCCAGGATCTGAAGATAGCAGCCACAGCCTCTCCAGAAAACTGCAGACCTGCTGATGTTGCAGACTGCAGCCCTGTGAGTCTCTTTTAAAGACAGTTAAGACCTTGAACCAAGGATGCATGAATGAAAACAAGGGCAACAAAAAAGAAGAGGTGATAGAGATTAGATGACTACAGAAACTAGCAATACTCTGAAGATTAAAGATTAGAGGGAATGAAAGAGTAGATCAAAGAATACAGAAACTGGGACAAGAGTTTAGTTTTGCATAGTCTTTGTCCTCAAAATTTGAGAAACTCATTTTGTATTCTAAATATTTGGTACAATCATTCTTTTAAATAGCTCTCTGGGACTGATACTTAGCATTCTTGTGCAAAGAGATGCATGTTGCTAAAAAAAGAAAATAAAAATCTCCAGTGGTATGTCTCACAAAGTTCTGAAAGTTTATATCTAACTGTAAGTGACTGCGATGTGATGATGAATGCTTTGAGTTCTTAGGCTAGTACATCATTATGAAAACAAATTTTGAGATTTCACACTTTTGCTAGATACCTCCCAAAATTATATTAGATTCTATGTGGATGAAAAGGATCAGTTTACTTGAATTTTTCTTGTTTACTTTTCATAGTTACTTAGCCCTGACCTGCCTGTTGACCCTACTTCTTTGTGATATGATTTATATTCTTAATATTGAAAATTAAGAAAACAAATGGCAAAATGAATTGAACTGATATAACATTCAAGCTCCATAT
The DNA here is from genome assembly GCA_023553655.1 of Myrmecobius fasciatus. Lineage (NCBI taxonomy): Eukaryota > Metazoa > Chordata > Mammalia > Dasyuromorphia > Myrmecobiidae > Myrmecobius > Myrmecobius fasciatus. The sequence goes on from JAJPUD010012319.1 coordinate 41,310, forward strand.
TTTTAGAATCTTAAATGTTATTTTATTCTTAATGTCCAAGATTACTTAAAGTAAACACATAAAGTAAATATTAGCTATATGTGTGTATATATTTTCATAAGTAAAAATCTCAATATATCTTATGTGCCTTACATATGCTATAGGAAGCATAAGTTGAACTTGTATGCTAGTTATAAGAAATATAAAGTTGAAAAAATACACAGTCCCTGCCCTCAAGTACCTTACAATCTAATTACATGCACATAACATCAGTGCATTTTATTCATAAATAAATGTGTAACCTCCTCTTAATTCCATTTCCTCTCTTTCTTAAAGTAGGAGGAAAATGTAAACTATGTGCTTATGTCTTGGGCCTGTTGGTTAAAAGGACATGAATCAGGATGAGACCAATATACAAAAATTGGGAGGCAATATAGTGCAGAATATACATAGAGTTGAAGGACCTTGAATTCTAATTTCTACTCTTTTTTTTCCCTCTTTTTTACTGCCAGTGTGACCTTGAGCAATCACTTTATGCCTCTGGGATTTCATCATCTTTAAATTGAGGGGGTTGGACTAGGTGACCTCTAAGATCTCTTTGAGCATTACATTTATGAACCAATGATGCTGTAAGACTGATGAATCTGTAAGCTCCACAAAAGAAAGGACTGTGTATTATCCAAACTTTCTATCTCCCTTAAGGAAAATTGTGCAATTGTTTAATTGAATTGAACTGAGTTGAATGAGTGACTGTAGTTTATGATTTAAAATCTGATCATCCAAACCCATCTTTTGTTTAATCTTTGGTATGTCAAATTCCATTTTATAAAAATGAAACAATGGAGTAACATAATACTTTTGTTTTTCTTTTTAATAACAGCAGAAAATGGTCCCCGTCTACTTGTGGAAGCAGAGCAGGCAAAAGTCTTCTCACACCGAGGTGGCAATGTCACACTGCCATGTAAATTTTACCGCGACCCCTCAACAATTGGCTCAGGAACCCACAAAATCCGAGTCAAGTGGACCAAGCTCACTTCAGATTACCTCAAGGAAATAGATGTTTTTGTTTCCATGGGATACTACAAGAAAACATATGGCAACTACCAGGGGAGAGTATTTCTGAATAGAGGTAGCGACAATGATGCCTCCCTTGTAATCACCGATATCACCCTGGAGGATTATGGGAGATACAAATGTGAGGTGATTGAAGGATTAGAAGACGATACAGCAGTAGTAGCCTTGGATCTACAAGGTAGGTAGCCATCTAGCCTATTAAATATTGGAATGATAATAAGCTTTTCCCCAACATAATGATGATTAATGGTTGCCATGGTAATAACATCTAACCCTGAAGTGCTTGCTTAGCATGGGTTCTTATTTTTCAGTCAGCCTATAATTCCATTTTTATTTTCGAGTTTGAAATGTGCACACAATTGATGTGCACATAATGGAGGCTATTTGTAACCAGGAGAAACGTGCAATGGAATTGAATTAGCAATATTCAGAATCAGCTTCATGTTATTTTAAAATTTAAATCCCATTTCATGGTTATTGAGAAATTCAGATTGGATACTCTTTAGGCAAGATCCCAAAATTAACACTGAGTCTCAGAATAATGGTAATTTTTTTTAGCAAACATCTGCTAACATAAATGCATGCTAATTTTATTCTATGAAATGGTTGTGAAACTAATTTAACAATTAAGTAGCCTCTCGATTTATTTTGACCTTTTGTATAAAAAAGGAATTAAAAATTGGTCCAGAATCTTTTTAACTATGAATATCTTCCATTTATTAAATGTTACTTGTTTTAGCAAAAAAATGGCAATAATAATATTTTGACTACATAGTGGAACATTTTCTGTACCATATTTGATTCATAAACTTTCTGATGTGCATTTTGAGAGAGGTTCTTTACACACATGACTTTTGAACAAAAACAAACAACAAAAATATTATTTGTCTGCTAGCAGGGCAATGAAGATTTTTGTCTCATTTATTATGTTCCATTGTGTATGAGGGAATTTCTTTTAGTTACATATACATTTACAATTAAACCCTAGAATTTTAAAATTAGAAGGGAATTTTGCAATTATAAAAAGACAAACTCCCCACCTACCCTATTTCCCAAATCCCCACTACAATCCAGTTCTTACAAATTGTACATAGCAGATTTATATTTTCATGTACAATCAATTTTTTTCCTATTCTACTATGAAATGGAAGTGATTGTTTTATTTCTCAAGTTCAGAATAAAATATATATATATATATAAAGAAATTACTGTAAAAGAGGAAACTGGAATGAAAAAAGAAAAAAGAAAATCAGCCAGGAAGGGAAATCTCTGATATACAGATAGTTCAAAGTGTTAGGAAGATTTTTTTCCTTAAAAATCAAACTTAAAGTGGAATCTGCAACTTCTACTTTTGTTCCTGATTCAAAACAAGCCAGTTCTCCCATGATACCCTTTCATCTCTGTTTCCCACTCCAATCTTCCCTTCTCCAGATTAAACATCCCTAGATTCTTTAGTTAGTTCTCCAATAACTAGGATCTAAGGTTCTCTGTTATCATAGATCCTCTAGCTGCTCCCCAGAGTATGCTAGAAATAATTTATCTAGAAATAATTTACAGTCTTTGATAAACTATTTCATGCTAATTTTTTGCAACAGAGAGATGTATACCAGATAACATAAGAATGTGCTCAAACATTAATTGAGAACACAATATTCCAGAGATTTCCTTCAACAAAGGAAGAATAATGAGATAATCACTTCCCCATTCCTAGGACCTAGAACCTCTACTCTTCTTCAGGATATTATATTAATTATTTACCTTTGTATATTCTATGGGAAGTTGGGGTGGAGCAAAGATAGGCAACTAAGTGGCAACTAGATGGCACAATAGAGTGCCAGAACTGAAGTGAGGAAGATTCAACTTCATGAGTTCAAGTGATTCTGGACAAGTCAAAGAGGATTACTCTTTGCCCCATTTTCCTTATTTGTAAAATGAGTTGGAGAAGAAAATGGCAAACCAGTCCAGTATCTTTGTCAAGAAAACTCAAATGAGGTCACAGAGAGTCGGTCACAATTGAAAAATGACTTGGCATCAATAAATCTCATCATTGTCTCACCCTAAATTTTTATTTTAAATGAATTGATATAGCCTACCTGTTTCTCCCCTATATTGAATTTGTAAAGTAAATTTCTTCAACCTAAGTCCAAAACTTTACATTTATCTCTTTTAGAGATAACAATTAGAATAACAATTCCTTTCATCCCAATTTTTGACCTGTCAGCATATTTTTGGATCATTACTTAAGTCATCTAGTTTATTAGTTTTGTTGTTCAGTCATTTCAGTTAGGTCTGACTGACAAATTATTAACAAATAATAGTTCATATTGATATTCTTCTGGCTTATTTTCCTTTTTCTCTTTTTTCTTAAATTCTCAACTCCTGATTACATGCAACCTACTTTCTTTGGTTGTTTTGGGGGGTTTTGTTTGTTTGTTTTTTGGGTGGTGTTTTTAGATATTGAGAAATCCTCCATGTACAGGTACTCAGACAGATCTCCATATGTCAAAGATGAATATAGGGATTTGTAGTTGTCTTAGAAAAAATTCATGAAAGTCAAGGTCCACTCACTTATTTATTCATCCATTCAGCAAGTATTTATCCAATACCTACTAAGTGTTCATCATTGTAATGAGTACTATGAGAGTTGGAAAAGCTTAAGAAAGTAGCTAAATTCCCTTAAGGAGTTTAGTAGTTTAGTTAGGATCCAGTTGGGAGATAAGATTAATGAAGAAATGGAAAATAGAAATGAACAATAATTTGAGTTTTTAATTATATAGAACAGAGAATAATTGCTACAAGATTTCAGAAAAAGAAAGGAATCAGTGTAATTTGGACTGATTAAATAAAGCTTCATAGAAGAGATGAGTGAAGCCCTAAAGGATAGATAAAATTTAAATAAGTAAAAGGGAGATGAGGAATAAGATTTTCCAGCTGGCAATATCAACATGAGCAGGAACAAAGTGTGTCCAGAGAGAGTGAGGAAATTTCTCTGGTTTAGCAGAAGATTGATACTGGAGAGCATTGGCAGTCAAGTTTAAAGGGAAGAAAAAGGGGATGAGCATTTATTAAGCATTTACTATGTGCCACACACTTGTACTAAGCCCTTTACAAATATTCTATTTAACCTTCACAGCAACCTTATATTGTTATTCACTCATTTCTCAGTCATGTGTGACTTTTTGTGACCTCATTTGGGATTCTCTTGGAGTGGTTTGCCTTTCCCTTCTTCACTGGATTATGGCAAACAGGTTAAGTGATCTTTCCTGAGTAATAAGTGTGTAAGGCTAGATTGATATTCAAGTCTTCCTAATTCTAGGCCTGATACTCTATCTATTGAGTCACCTTGTTGCTCTAAGAACCCTGTGAAGTAGATGCTATTATAATCCTCATTTTACAGTTAAGGAAACAGAGGCAAACAGAAATTAAGTTACTTGCCCAGGGTCACATAGCTGATTAAGTATCTGAGGCCAATTCTGAACTCCTGTGTTCCTGACACTAGATCTAGCACTCTATCCATTGTACTACTTAGGTCCCTTGCAATAGTTAAGTTGAATTTTCTGGAAAGTTGAATGCCTAAATAAGGAGTATTTGGATTCCATTAACATCAGGAAGTCACTAGAGATTCCAATTAACATCCTGGGATTTTCATACAGAGTATATAGGATACCATCAAAGTTTTTAACTCTCTCCTGCTAATTCTGATATTTATATAGTGATTTAAATTATGCAAACAGTATACATCATCTCATTTGATCTTCACAATGGCCCTGTGAGGTACTACAGTTATCACAACTTTACAGAGAAGGAAACTGATCAAAAGAGCACTTAAGTTAAAAAAAAAAAATTTATACAACCCACTATACTATTTTTCTAAAAATCAAGAACAGAAAAGTAAACATTCATTCCTTGTTTCTGACCAGTCTTCAGCCTAGCATCTAGCATCTTCGTTAAGTATGTCATGATATGGCAGTCATCAGCTCTAATTCAGGTGAGACATACTCTGGTTCTGGGACAAGCAGAAATATGATATTTCACTATATCATTCTGCCTGTATTAATTAAATGCCAGCTATCAGCATTACCTAGAAGCCTCAGCACTCCAGTGGCAGAATGGACTGAATTGTTCCATCATCAGATTATGTGGGAACTACCCTTAAAAGGTATATATATGTAGTTCTCACATAATCTGACATATATATATATATATATATATATATATATATATATATATATATATAAGCTTTTACCAGCTTATTATTTCCTAGGGCATTATTTTCTATTGCATAGAGCTATCTTTTATCTATCTTCACCTCTTTAGAAATTCTTCAGCTGAGAAGGGCTAATGAGATATGTTTGTATTAGACTTACATTAAAGAGATTAAAGACAATCATTAAAGAGATTTAAAAATCAATAGCTAGGGTAGGGAGAACTATCATTTGTGTCAATAGAAATAATGCAATCCAACTAGAATATATAAAATTGAATGATTTTGGAAAGGTATAGGGATTGAGAGAAATTATTATTTTCTATTATATTATTAACTCATTAATTAGGATCAAGACCTTTTATTTCCTCATCCAGAAACTAGTTCCTGTAGGTCAGTCTATCTACAAAAAAGCATGCCCTATAGAAGAGATTACCTTAATCCTCAAGGTATATGCAGACCCCACCCAACTGAGAGACCTTCTGTTTGAAGTATAAGCAGAATCTAATCTAGACAAATTCTTGCCCTGAGAGAATAAGCCCATGTCATTGTACCCCATCATTGGAGTTTAGGGTGACTCAGCTCATGAAAGAGAAAACCAGAGTGGTTTGGGTAAAGATGGATTCCCCTGTCCAGATTGTTAGAGGCAACTAAATCTCATGATCAAGTCATGTTCTCAACAGGGGAAACCGAAGACTTTTAACCTACCTCCTCATTTAAATGTCCATCAAACAGAGTTGATTTCTACTATCAGGGACATTCTCTTTCAAAAAGAAATATTTTTTTAAAAAGAAAGAAATATTTAAGGCATTCCGTATCTCCTTTACTGAAACTTCTGACCATCGATTTATTGCTTATTAGCTAGCATAATTAATAAATTGATTATTAATTATCCAGAAACTGTCTTTTGGATTCATCATTTATTTCAGGAGGTTGATGTCCACAATTGTGGCTTCCCCCAAAGTGTTTATTCTCTATGATGTCTCTTGTTACTCTCAATTGCATCAATCTTTCAATATATTTGTTGAGAAAGTTACTATGTATTTAGCACCATACTAGGTATTTAGGAGTATAAACTAGTATGTAGCATATGGTTCCTGTACTCAAGAGGATTTTAATCTAAAAACACTACCTCTCTTGAGTCATTAAGTTCCCCTTAAAACTGTGTCTGCATTAGGACAAAAAAACAAAAATAAAAACAAAACCTCAACATATCTATTTGTTGGAATTGTCCAACAAGTAGCTAAGGAGATTAAAGTTTACCAGAAGTAGCAAATTGGTTTTAATCTTCAGAACATGTTATGCTGTTTAAGATAGTAACTGAAGAAATACTTTACTTCCCACTCCCTAAGTCTCCCCACCAAAAAGAGACATAGAAATAGGTTAAAAACACATCATTTTGATATTGGTTTAGTTGCAGAAGTTCTTAATCTTTATTGGGTAATGGTGTTCTGGAATTAAAACCAATTCATGAAAACCAGTTGTTACATTTTAAGTGTGAGCATTTATGTCTCAGAAATCAATAATTACAAACAAATCATGACTTGATTTGTTGTTTTGTTGATTTCTAGGCTTAAGAAAGTGATGGAGAAAATGTTGCTAATGCAAATTAAATTTTAAAATGCGCTGTGTGTATGTGGGTGGGTTGGTATTTTTCATTCAAAGAGATGATTTTTAAACATTTATCAGCACATTGTAGCATAGAGTCCCTTTGTCAGTTTAGTGAAACCTGTGGACACTTCTTAGAATAATGTTTTTAAATGAATAAAATTAAATATGCAGGGTTTTAAAGGAAATCAATTGTTGAAATACAGTTATCATTTTTTTAAACAAGTTCATGGACCCCAAGTTGAGAAGTTATTTCATATGATGCAGCATATTTATTCAGTCTCTTGAAGTTGTGTATACTAATTCTTCAAATAATTTTAATGTTCAGTAAAATTCTTTTGATTATATGTTGTCCTGTAAGTAGAGTAGAAAAATGAGTAAGTGGAGTTTGGGGAAAAGGCATATACCCTTCTTTTCGAGGCCTAAAATTTTGCCTTTTTTGTTTCCTTTTTTCTCCCCTCTGCTGCCAATTGAGAGAAACTACCTATGCCCTAATTTAGCTACAGGTAATTACAAGATTTTCCTCAGGAAGCCTTCTGCCTAAATATTGGTAGATGCTGACATCAGAGAAAGTGATCTGGCTGAGAATCAAAAGTATGTAATTATAGGAATGCCCTGTCAGTAAGGAACAGCTGATCCTTACACTGTGTGCACCAAATGTGAATCGGCCAGTGAAGTTGGTGACTTAAGACAGAGTTGACCATTACTTTGCTGACATTGCTTCTTTTCATCATAGTCCTCAAGTAGAAATTAAAACTCCCTTTAGTAGAATCACTACATAATCACAATTAACAGATCATTGAAATGCCCTAGATTTAAAAACTCTAGATCTAAATCCATAATTTATTTTTTTCTTTTACCTTCCGCTAATTTATCACATGACATGGTATTTTAAAAACTGAGTAAATGGAGTATGCCAAATTTGGCATCATAAGAGTCACATTTCAGTATCATTTGAGTAAGAGTTTCAAATCCAAATTCTCTTCATCTTTTCCTTCATGGATTCAACAATTAATTTTCTACTTTCTGGGAAGTATGCTACAGGGCACTGGGAGAAGTAGAGAAAAAAATAAGACAGAGTCCCTGCCTTGAGGCATTATAATCTAATAAAGGAGACTAAGGAGGCATCTAGGTGACCTAGTGGATAGAGTACTGGAGTTGCAGTCAAGAAACCAGTTCAATCTGGTCTTAGACACTTACTAGCTGTGTAGCTTTAGACAAGTCACTTAAACTGTTTTAATCTATTAGAGAAGAAAATAGTAAATCATTCCAGTATCTTTGCCAAGAAAACCCCATAGATAATGTGGTACACAGTGTCATAAAGAATATATACTATTGAACAAAAACATAAGGGGATATAAGATTAAAAAAACCTATAATACAAAAAAGAATTATTTATAAAGGTGAGTAACTGGGGATTTTTTTTCTTTTAATAAAGCTTTTTATTTATAAAACATATGAGTGATTTTTCTATATTGACCTTTGCAAAAACTTTTTTTTCCCAAGCTTTTCCCCTCCTTCCCCCCACCCCTCACCCCTAGATGACAGGTAATCTAATACATGCTAAATAGGATAAATTATATGACAAATACAATACATGTATACATATCTATACAGTTATCTTACTGCACAAGAAACATCAGATCTAGAAAGAGAAGAAGAAAAAAACAACATAAGAGGGAAAACAAAATGCATGGAAATAGTCATAGAAAGCGTTAAACTGCTGTGTTGCCTCTCTCTGGACGTATATGACTATCTTCATGGCTGAACAATAGGA
>JAJPUD010012320.1:1313-49946 GCA_023553655.1 Myrmecobius fasciatus
TTGGGATAAGTACTCACTATTTGGCAAAAACTGCTGGGAAAATTGGAAACTAGTGTGGAAGAAATTAAGGCTGCACCGATACCTAACACTGCACACCAAGATAAGATCTAAATGGGTTCGTGATCTAGATATAAAGAGTGATATTATAACCAAATTAGAGAAATGTAGTATAGTTTACCTCTCAGACCTGTGGAGATGGAATAAATTTATGTCCAAAGAAGATCTGGAACTCTTAATTGAACACCAGATAGATAATTTTGATTATATTAAGTTAAAAAGTTTCTGTATAAACAAAACTAATGCAGACAAGATTAGGAGGGAAGCATTAAATTGGGAAATCATCTTTACATTTAAGGGTTCTGATAAAGGTCTCATCTCTAAGATATATAGAGAATTGTCTCATATTTATAAGAATTCAAGCCATTCTCCAATTGATAAATGGTCAAAGGATATGAACAGATAATTTTCAGATGAGGAAATTAAAACTACTTATAATCATATGAAAAGGTGCTCCAAATCACTATTTATCAGAGAAATGCAAATTAAGACATCTCTGAGGTACCACTACACACCTGTCAGGTTGGCTAAAATGACAGGAAAAGATAACGATGAATGTTGGAGGGGATGTGGGAAGACTGGGACACTGATGCATTGTTGGTGGAGCTGTGAACGGATCCAAACATTCTGGAGAGCAATTTGGAGCTTTGCTCAAAAAGTTATCAAACTATGCATACCCTTTGACCCAGCAGTGTTTCTATTGGGCTTATATCCCAAAGAAATCATAAGAGAAGGAAAGGGCCCCACATGTGCAAGAATGTTTGTGGCAGCTCTTTTTGTAGTGGCTAGAAACCTGAAACTGAATGGATGCCCATCAATTGGAGAGTGGCTGAATAAATTATGGTATATGAATGTTATGGAATATTATTGTTCTGTAAGAAACGACCAGCAGGATGATTTCAGAGAGGCCTGGAAAGACTTGCATGAACTGATGCTGAGTGAAATGAGCAGAACCAGGAGATCATTATATAGGGCAACAACAATACTATATGAGGATCAGTTCTAATGGACATCACTCTCTTCAACAATGAAATGCTTCAAACCAGTTCCAATTATTCGGTGAAGAGAGCCATATAGACCCAGAGAGAGGGATGTGAAATGTGGACCACAACATAACATTTTCATGTTCTCTATTGAGGTTTGCTTGCATTGTATCTCCTTTATCAGATTATTCTTTCTTGTAGATATGATTTCTCCTGCACAAAAAATGATGCAATAACTATACATATATTCGATTTCTTAAGTATTCTAACATAATTATCATATAGTGGATATCCTGCCATCTATGGGAGAGGTGGGGAGTAGGGGGGAAAATTTGTAACAGAAAGCTTTGTAAGGGTTAATGTTTAGGAATTATCCATAGATGTGTTTTGCAAATAAAAAGTATTAATAAAAAATAAAAAAAATTTAAAAAAGATTGTTGGGAAAACTGATATAGGGAGAAGAGATTCCTCTTTGATTATACTTTGTGGGATTTTAACATAAATGACCCTTTCACTTTTTTCAAAGTTCTTTTTAAAATATCTATTAGGATAATCATGTGGGTTTGAATGAGTTTTTAATATGATCAATTATATCTGATCATATATTAAACAATAAATTACTTTTATTGTTTAATATCAAACTATTGTTTTTGGTGTGAATCTGATCTGGTCATAATACATGATTTCTTGAATAAAGTACTGTAGTCTGATTGATAATATTTTATTTAACATTTTTGAAATGATATATATATTAGGATTACATGGCCCAGATCAAACTTCAGCTCCCAGAGAAATATTTTACAGAGCTAGATAAAACAATATCAATATTCATTTGAAAGCACTGAAATGAAAGAAAGTAGAACTCAAAGCACTTCCAGTAATTATTTAGAAGCATTTTTGCACTGGATGAAAAATAGAAAAGACTAGAAAAAGAAGAGATTTTATATAACAATTATAAAATCCAGATTATGTAAAGACATAAATTACCTGAGAAAATACTGCCTTTTTGATAAGAATTTCTGGGGAAACCAAGAAATTAAACAGAGAAATTAAATCTAGATTAACATCTTATGCTGCATTTCACAAATTCAAAATGGTTATGTAATCTAAAAATTAATGATCAAACACATACCCTTTTACCTAACAAAGTTCTTACTACTAGTTTGTATCCCAAGGAGATCAAAGAAAAAGGAAAGGAAGTATATGTACAAAAATATTTATAGCTGATCTTTTTGTTGTGATGAAGAACTGGAAACTGAGGAGATGTTCATCAACTGGGGAATAATGGAACAAGTTGTAGCATATGTTGGTGATACTATTGTGTTATAAGAAATGAATATTTTCAGAGAAATCTGGGAAGATATATGAATTCATGGGAAGTGCAGTGAGCAGAAGCAGTAGAACATCATACATAGTAACAGCAATAATATAACAATGAACAAGTGACAATAAGCTACTCTGACCAATTCAATGATGCAAAACAATTACAAAATAACCATGATGATAAATGTTGTCTTCCTCTCAAAAGGAATTCCCTGAATGTAGATTGAAGCATATTGTTTTTCACTTTATTTTTCCAGCTTTTTTTTTTTTGGCTATGTAACTAATATGGAACAATGTTTTGCATCACTTCACATTCAGTGGATGGGGAAAAGCTGAAGTGAGGAAAATAATTAGGAACTCAAATTTTTTTAAAAATGAATGTGAAAAATAAATAAAATAAGCATTAAAATAATAATTTCTTCCATAAAAAAGAAATGGATTCCAAAACTCCAACTTCTGGGATAAGGACTCTCTATTTCACAAAAATTGCTAGGAAAATTGGAAAATAATATATCAGAAACTTGACAGATGTACAAATAACACCTCATATTAAAATAAGGTCAAAATGGGCACATGATTTAAGTATAAAGGGTGATACTATAAGCAAAGTAGGAGAGCAAGGATTTTTAGAGAAGGGAGGAATTTATGGCTAAAGAAGAACTAGCTAGAATAATGAAATGCAAAATGGTAAATTTTTATTACAACAAATTAAAAAGGTTTTGCAGAAACAAAACCAACACAGACCATATTAGAAGGGAAGCACAAAGCTGGGAATTTTTTTTTTTACAACCAGTGTTTCTGATAAATATCTTATTTCTAACATATATAAAGAAATGTGTCAACTTTATGAATCCAAGTCATTCTCTAATTGATAAATGGTCAAAGGATATGAATAAAAATTTTCACATGAAGAAATTAAAACCATCTATAATCAAATAAAAAATGCTCTGAATCACTATTAGAGAAGTGCAAGTTAGAGCAACTCTGAGGTACCACTTCACACCTCTTAGATTGGCTAGGATGACAGGGAAAATAGTGATAATATTGGAAGAGATGTGGGAAAACTGCATTGTTAGTGGAGTTGTGAAATGATCCAACCATTCTGGAGAGCAATTTTGAACTATGCCCAAAGGGTTATCACACTGTGCATACTCTTTGATCCAGCAGAGGTCTGTACCTCAATGAAATCATAAAGGAGGGAAAAGGACACACATGTGCAAAAATATTTGTAGCAGCTCTTTTGTGGTGGCAAAAAATTGAAAAGTGAGTAGATGCCCATCAAGTGGGGAATGGCTTTCATATGGTATATGAAAGTAATAGAATATTATCATTCTACAAAAATGATGAACAAGCTGATTTTAGAACACCTGGAAAAATTTATATGAATTGATGCTGAGCGAAAGAAGCAGAACCAGGAATATTTTGTACACAGTAACAACAAGATTGTGTGATGATCAGTTTAGACATACTTGGTTCTTCTCAGCAGTTCAGTGATCCAAAGCAATCCCAATAACCTTTGTATGAAAAACACCATCTGCATCCAGAAAGAGAGATATGGAGACTGAATATAAATCATCATATGCTATGTTCACTTTTTTCTTTTCTTTGTTTTCTTTTTTCTTGTGGTTTTAATTTTTGTTCTACTTTTTCTCCCCCAACACAATTCATAAGGAAAAATGTAAAAAAATGTTTATATGTAACCAAAAAATGTCATTTTTACATGTAACTGGGGGAAATAAAAATAAATAAAATGTAAAAAAATAAATAGATTAAAAATATAAAGACTTCCACTAGGCTTGTCATATTTCATACACCATTAGAGGCAAGGGAACATATTACTTTTTGTCAATGGTACTCCAAATCTAAGCCACACTATGATATATTACTGACCAGTACAAGAATATCATAAAATATTACTTTATCTTTAAATTTTGATCAGATGAAATAAAAGGTAAAACCCTATAACTAGTAAACTCTGAATAGAAAAAAGTTGAAGATCTTGAAGTCATTGAAAACCTTCGCTTATGCATGCTTTAATACACAGAAAATAAATCCAAGTATAGGGAGAATGCTACAGTATTTGGTGGCCACATGAATAATTGGGCACTCCTTAAAACATTCCAGCAGAACAATAATATAAAGAATAATCTGTTTTTTTTATGGCATTTGCCAAGGAAACTACATTAGGCCATTACAATTCTATTAACTTTAAATCCACTCTTATCTCTCTTAAATGAAAGTAATACAGCTTCCAACCTAGAGTAGAACCAAAAAAGATTGACCTACATTAATGACATTATATATGACTCAAATGAATTTCAAATTATATCATTCTTTCATCTTGCAGAATTTTTCTCCGATAAAATTAAAATATCTTTTTATAATCCAAAACTGACCAAATACAGGAGAAAAGAACTCATAGTCTAGTCACTCTTTTGTAGGTGATATCTACAAATACTTTGTCTTTTCCAAGAAAGGAACATTAAGCATAAATATAAATATATTAAAAAAAAGATTGTAGTTAAAGAAGAATAATAAGAGCCTAACTGGTTTTACTGGTATTCTGAAATCAAAACTAAATGAGAAAACATACATTTAAAGTGATTATTCTTAATGTACACTTTTAAAATTGTAAAATAAACTATAAAAGATGTGGAAAGTGCCCTAAAATTACCCATGCAATATTATTGAAACTTACCTTGGGTCCATTCTGCTAAGGTAACTAAAAGAATATCACTTCCATGCTAAAAAGGAGGAAGATGGTTGACTAATATTCTTGGAACATATAACAAACAAGTGAAAACCTAAAGAAATACTTTTTGAATAATCAGACATTATTTCATTGTGCAACATGTAATGAGATTATAGTTATATTCAATATTAACAACATTATCCCATAAGGATGAACTATCTGTGGATGATTCTGTCTAAGGGACAGAACGCTAAAGAGCAGGGACCTGGACTTTTTTTTAGGTGGAGATTATGAAAAATTCTGATGCTTAATGCCTTTATCCGGAAGTTGATGTTGGACAGGAAAAAGAAAGTGATATTTCTGCATAGAGAGAGGGAGGAAAGGATAACAACCATTTAAATATCATAGAGGAAGGAGGGAATGACAAAATATATCAGACTTAAATCTGGTTCAGTTTTTATTTTTGTGTTCTTCTCCTTTTCTTTCCTCTGGTGTTTTTGTGTAGCAACATAGAATGAAAAGAAATAAATTTGTTTGGACTCCTTAAGCAACAACAATAAAAAACAAACAAACAAAAAAAGCCTCTTCAAAGTTATTCTAAGAACACTAAAAGGAGAAGTTCTCAGCTATCTTTTGTGAGCCCAACCTACCAATGTAAGTAAGGATTGTGAACGGAAGACATGCTGCTACCTTTACAAAGAAGGAAGAGGGAATATTTGTGGGGGGGGGGGCTAGGGGAACAACAAGGCTGCTGGTTTACCTCCAACTGTATTTTCAGTGATTGTGGCAGGTTAGAGATGCATATGTGCCCCCCCCCAAAATCTTTTTCTCCTATTCACAATACAAAGAAATAAGCTTAAGTGTCCTTGGTATTGTGTTATAGTATCAAGAGTACTAAATGTGTAGTCACTGAATCCAAGTTCAAATTCTGGTCTTGCAATTTTCTACCTATGTAATCTTGGGCAAATCACTTAAATTATTTGGGTCTCAGTTCCATAAAATGTAAAATGAAGAGGAAGGACAAGAAGACTTTTAAAATTTTTTGCAGTTCTATGCTAGAGGTCCCCCAAATCACTAGCAATCCTTTCAGAAAAGGTTTTGGATTTTGTTTCCAGCTGTTGTGCAGCTGGTGTCAATTACATCTTTCCCCATTTCTGAAATATACACATGTACACATTCAATTAAGATTCTCCTATAGTCAGACCAAAATCTTCTACACAACTAAAAAAATTACAGAAAAAGTTCTGAAAAGCTAATAATAAGTCTGGGACATACACATGCATCCAAAATAACTTTCCAGCTGGCTTCTTTTTTGCTGTTGTTCATTTTATAGGAAAATTCTTCTTTAGACATGCCCACCATGTAATACTTAATTTGAGCTTAAATTTGGAATAGTGACTACTTCTGTCTCATTCCTATTGACTACAAGTCTTACTCATGGCAACATGTTACCAGCCATGCATGAATACTGGTAGGGGGTGTAGGTACAAAGGCAAAACACTACAAAGATAAAAGTTGACTTGTTTAATTAAAATGCCTTTTACTTCTTTTTGCTTCAGTGAAGAGTTAGAAGTTGTAGGTGGCAATAAGGAAAATAAAATTCAATATAGTCCTTAAAGCAAATGCAGTAATTGCCAACAATGCATGAAATTAATTTTTCTGCATGGTTGTATAATGAGATCTTTTTCAAGCAGTTTTACATTTAATCTTTTTCCCTAACAGCTCAAGGGATTTAAAAGAATGGTTAATGTACTCCAGAAACACACTCGTCATATCACAATCCATTTTCCTCTGTCTTTAATGATTATCTGAATAAATATTTGTTTCCTTAAACTAGCTTGAATTTGTTTGAAATAAGAGCTGTAGTGATCCAGGGTTTTCTTAGAAAAGATCCTAAGTGTTTTGCCATTTCTGTCTTCAGTTGACTTAACCAATGAGGAAAAAGATAAAGAGTTAAGGGAATTGCCCAAGGTCATACAGCTAATAAGTGACTGAGGTCAAAATTGAAGTCAGGAAGATGTCTTCCTGACTCTAGAGTATACTACTCTATTTACTGAGCCACCTAACTATCCCAACAAAAGAATAGAGGTCGTGAAAATTTCAGTGACAATTGTTGGAAGTAAAGAGGGTTTTTATTTGGTGTGCTTTCTTTCTTTTTTAAAAATTTTATTAATACTTTTTATTTGCAAAACATATATATGGGTAATTCTTCAACATTAACCCTTATAAAGCTTTCTGTTACAAATTTTTCCCCCCTACTCCCCACCCCTCCCCTAGATGGCAGGATATCCACTGCATGTTAATTATGTTAAAATACTTAAGAAATCGAATATATGTATACTTATTTCCACACATCATTTTTGTGCAGGAGAAATCATATCTACAAGAAAGAATAATCAGATAAAGGAAATACAATACAAGCAAACATCAATAGAGAGCATGAAAGTGATATGTTGTGGTCTACATTTCACATCCCTCTCTCTGGGTGTATATGGCTTTCTTCACTGAACAATTGGAACTGGTTTGAAGCATTTCATTGTTGAAGAGAGTCATGTCCATCAGAACTGATCATCATATAGTATTGTTGTTGCCGTGTATAATGATTTCCTGGTTCTGCTCATTTCACTCAGCATCAGTCCATGCAAGTCTCTCCAGGCCTCTCTGAAATCGTCCTGCTGGTCGTTTCTCACAGAACAATAATATTCCATAACATTCATATACCATAATTTATTCAGCCATTCTCCAATTGATGGGCATCCATTCAGTTTCCAGTTTCTAGCCACTACAAAAAGAGCTGCCATAAACAATCTTGCACATGTGGGGCCCTTTCCTTCCTTTAAGATCTCTTTGGGATATAAGCCCTGTTTGGTGTGCTTTCAGTTGGTCTGTCAGTTTACTTTCAGGTATCAGTCTGAATCTTATATTCATGCTAACACGTATGAACCCAATAGTAGAGAGAACTAAGCATATAATAGTAATATCTACAAATTTATGTAGCCTTTTTTGGTATACAAAGAACTTTCTTCACAACAACCTTCTGAGAGGTAGGTAATGAAAACATTATTATCATATCAATATGGTATGATGCCAATGAGGAAACTGAGAGCTTAAATGACTTTGCCGTCTATTTTAGAGTCTTCTCTTAAGATGGGGAAAAGGAGGAGTGGGAATGTTCATAGTCTAGCACATTTCAATTACATCCAGCTGTCTCTCAAATATTTAGATACTGTGGATTTCCTGGAGAGGATCATTTATGGTCCAGACAGTCCTAAGACACTGATCATTAGTTGGTTAGCCCTAGAGATAGGATAGAATTCGTATTTCTAAGTTCTCCACATTCCTTTTGGAATGTCATAATAACCAAGTGTCATGCTGATTTGTTCTTCTGGTTTAAAAATATGAAACAGCATATCTGTGATATGGTAGATAATTGAATCTAGTATTAAGAAGAAAGCCATTCCAGATGTATGGGTTAAATGAATAACAAAAAAAATTAGTATTTTGAATGAACTCCCTTGAAAAGTTGATTATTTTTTATTTCAAGTTAAATTAGAACCATTATACAGATCCTAATAAAACAAACAAAGATGAATACATTCCACAAGAAATAGTTAAAGATAACCATCAGGGACTTTTGAATTCAGACAACAAGAATACTGATTAATAAAATTCATCAGCTGTCTCTGTTAGCACAGTCCCAATCCTGCCATAATTTCACCATTTTGTAGGAGGAAAAAAGCAGTATAACTCAACCTGATCCCCAACCTAAATGGAAGAGTTGAGGTATAAGAATAAAAAAGCCTGCTGCTTCCTGGGACAGTAGCAAGCTTTAGAAGCACTGCCTAGCTTGAATACTAAAGAAAAGGGAATTGTGGTAAGATGCCAGTATTTGAAGGAGAAAGGGATGAAGGAGGGTTTAACTCCACCTGGAGGAAAGGAGACTAGAAACTAACCCGGGTCACTTCTGTCCTCCCAACCCATAAAAGTTACTTCGAATAAAGAGGTTAGTGAAAAGTGAATTCCTCAGTATGGGAAGAGGATAAGACAGCATTTAGGTCTAGCTCTGGGGAAATCCTCCATCAAAGCAGAGTCAGAAAGTAAGCAACAGGAAATATAAAGGAAAAAAAAACAGCCCTGAAATTACCAAGAATCTCAGGAAGAAAACCATTAAAATAAGCCAGTGGGGAAAAGATGAATAATAGAAGGATAGATTAACTACAAAAAATTGCAATGCATCCAGGTATTTCTGAATAAATATTCCAAGATAAAAAATAGATCAACACAATGAGATAAAGGGTACAATGCAATCCCAAGAAAGCAGGGAACAATAATAGCAGTCTGTTCTCAAATGGTGCAAGAGAGAAATAAGAATGATGAAAGCAGAATTTATACTTATTTGGCAGAAATAATTGTCAGAATAGAAAAAATTGATTTCACAGTGGTGAATCTTTCAAACAAACAAACAAAAAAGAACAGCAAATACACATAACTAAAGGACAGTTTGGAAAAAAGAAAATAAAAAAATAGAATTACAAACAAAACATAATTATCTCAATGGTAGTATTACATAAAAACTATTTTAAGAACTATAACAAGAATATGACAACAAAAAAATTGAACACTATAGCTAAAAAATAATGCAAGAAGACTGTCCAGAATTTCTAAAGACAGAAAACAGAGTACTAATCCAAGAAATCTAAAGATAGCCTTCAGGAAAAAAAGAAAGAAAAGAGAGAAAAGATTTTTAAAAATTTATTCAGCATAGGGGTTACATTTGACAATTTCAGTGACAACAAATTTTGCAAACCACAAGGAAAAAGACCTTTAAATATAAAGAAAAAGATTGTACCATATAATACTGTTCAACACTCATCAGCCACCACAGGAGGGAATAAAATAAAGAGCAAATGAACTCAAGATGCAAAGCAATTTAACATAATCTGCAAAAGTAGACCTAGACATAAATGAAAAAAAATGAACTTAATACAAATGAAACATTTGAAATATTTTCTTAATTCTAATTTTTTGTTCATTTTAAATTTAAATAGAAAATGAGAAAAAAGAACATGTCTATGTACACAGAAAAACATAATTCTATATAAAACCATGAATTTCCATTTCAGAGTTTTTAATTTTGGGGGAAAAACAACTATGTAATAAGTTCTATAAATTGTTTTCAAAGCTACTCAGCTTTTCTGTGCTTCCTTTTAAGTTTTCTTTTGTTCATTAATGTGCACTTTTTTTTCTCCCCCTCCATCCTGCCCCAGATGTATATGTGTGTGTATATATACACATGCACATACCCATATACATACATATATAAATATGCATGCATATATATACATATAAGAAAGCATGTAAGTGCTTTCTCTAGAGTCATATAGTATCTTTTTTCATTGGCTCAAAGGTTCATAGGTTTCAAGAAAACATTATTTTTAGAAAAAATAGATTATTAATTTTGCAATCACCCCACATAATAGAAGCACAGGAAAGGTAAAACAAATACAACAACCAAGAAAGGTACAAGTGAAAAAATAAGGGTGAGGGAAAAGCAAGGAGGGGACAAGGAAATTGTTTAGAAGAAGGAACTCAAAATAGATACCTTGGAAGCTTTAATTTCATGAGTAATACAAACTAAAGAGGGAATAAATAAGTATAAGAACCATGAATCAATGAATGACAGACTAGAACTATAAAAGGAAAATAATTAAGCGGGAGGGGGAAATCCATTTTAGGAAAAGTTACCAAAAATGTTTAAAAAGTGACAAACAAAATTAATTGAATGGGAGGAGAGGAAGAGAACTTTATTTAAATAATTAATTGAGAGAGAAAAACTAAAAGAAATGGATAATTAGATTAAAGAAAGGAAGAAAAGGAAATTAATGTTAAATAAAACTCAAAAATAAGGGGAAACAGCAACAAACAGGAGAGGTGAGCATGAAAAGAAAGCTATGGAGTAAAAGAATTGTCTTAAATGTAATAAAAATAAATGAAGTGACAAAGTGGCATCTTTTTAAAATATGGATTTAATATTTTATTTCCTTAAGTTACATGTATAAATAATTATAATATTCATTTAAAAATTTTTTGTTTCAAATTCTGTTACTCCTTCCATTCCTTCCTATCTTAGTGAGAAGGCAAGCAATTTTATTTTATCCATGTGCAGCCATGCAAAATGTATTTTTACATAAAATACTTCCTGTTCATATCCTTTTATCATGTATCATTCATGGAATGTGTCTTATTTATAAAAATTTGACTCAGTTTTCTATGTATTTTACAGATGAGGCCTTTATTAGAAACAATTGCTGTAATTTTTTTTCATGGTTATGATTACTATGTACTTCCCTCCACCCTATTTCCCCCTTGCTGTCCTACTTTCTTTCTCTCCTTTCACCCTGTTTCTCCTCAAAAGGTTTTTGTTTAAAACTACTTCCTCCCCCATATGCCTTCCCTACTATCAGCCTTGCTCCATTTCTCTTATCTCCTTCCCTTCCTACTTTCTTATAGGTAAGATACAATTCTATACCCAAGTGTGCATATTATTCCCTCTTTGAATTAGTTCTGATGAGAGTAAGGTCAAGCACTATCTCCAATTCCCCCATCTTCCTCTCCACTATAAAAGCTCTTTTGTACCTCTTTTCCGTGAGAAATTTATCCCATTCTACATCTCCCTTTGCCCTCCTCCTAATGCATTTCTTTCTTACCCCTTAATTTAATTTTTTAGATATCATCCCATCATATTCAAACCACACCTATGCTCTTTGTTTATGTATATGCTTAACTCTGGAGGCAGATAGCATCTTTCATCATAAATCTATTGGATCATTGTATTGCTAACAGCCTTAATAATGAGAAAGTTCTTTCGAGTTAGCAGTATCAAATTCCCATGTAAAAATGTTAGACCTTTAATCTTATTCAGTTCTTTATGATTTCTCTTTTCTGGTTTACCTTTTTATGATTCTCTTAAATCTTGAATTTGAAAGCCAGATTTTTTTAGCTGTGGTGCTTTATTTATTTATTCATTTTTGTCAGCTCTAGTGTTTTTATTAGGAATGCTTGAAAGCTCAATAAATATTCGCTTTTCCCTCCAAAGAATTATACTCATTTTCTCTGGATAAATGATTCTTATTTGTAATTCTGGCTCCTTCATCCTCTGAAATACCATATTGCAAGCCTTCTGATTCTTAAATGTAGAAACAGCTATATCTAGTCATATCTTGACTATGGTTCTTTGATATTTGAATTATTTCTTTCTGAATGCTTGGAGTATTTTCTCCTTGATTTAGAAGTTCTGGAATTTGACTATAATCCTAGGAGTTTTCATTTTGTTATCTCCTTCAGGAGGTGATTGGTGGATTCTTTCAATTTTTTTCTTCCCTCTGGTTCTAGGATTTCAGGTAGTTTTTCTTGATAATTTCTTGAAAGATGATATCTAGGCTCTTTTTTGATCTTGACTTCCAAGCAGTTCAATAATTTTAAAATGATCTCTCCTGCATCTATTTTCCAGGTCAGTTTTTTTATTCAATAAGATATTTCACATTTCCTTCTATTTTTTCATTCTTTTGATTTTGTTTTGTTTCTTGATGTCTCATGGAGTCATTAGTTTTCATTTGTCCAGTTCTAATTTGTAAGAAATTATTTTCTTCAGTGTGATTTTGTGCTACTTTTTCCATGTGGCCAATTCTGCTTTTCCAAGAGTTCTCTTTCACTGGATTTTAGTGCCTCTTTGACTATTTGGCCTTATTCTGTTTCTTAATGTGTTAATTATTTCAGTATTTTTTGTGCCATTTTTACCAAACTGTTGACCCTGTTTTTTTTTTTCATTATTTTATTGTATCACTATCATTCCTTTCTCCAATTTTTCTTCCACCTCTCTTATTTTATTTTTAAAACCTTCCATGTCCTAAGACCAATTCACATTTTTCTTTGAGGATTTGGATATAGCAGTTCTACTCTGCTATCTTCTCCTGACATAATAATTTTCTCTTTTTTTTAAACAAAAGTATATTGATTTTATATTTTTAAACATCTAATATCTTATTTTACCTCAATTACATGAAAAACAATTTATATATATACATATATATACATATATATTTAAGTTTTGAGTTTCAAATTTATCCCTACCTCTTATCCCCTGAGATGGTAAGCAATCCAAAGTAGGTTATATTTGTTTAATCATATAAAACATTTCAATTTTAGTCATTTTGTGCAAGAAGACTCAAACAAACAAAAAAAGTGAAAAATAGTATTCTGTATTCAGACATCATCAGTTTCTTCTCTGGAGACAGATGGCATATTTCATCATAAATCTATTGGGATTTTCTTGGATCATTGTAGTGCAAAGATTAGCTAAATAATTCATAGTTCATCATACAATATTACTGTTATTGTGTACAGTGTTGTCCTGGTTCTCCTCACTTCACTTTCTTTGTATCAGTTCATTTGTATACAGTGTTGTCCTGGTTCTCCTCACTTCACTTTCTTTGTATCAGTTCATTTGTGTACAGTGTTGTCCTGGTTCTCCTCACTTTACTTTCTTTGTATCAGTTCATTTAAATCTTTCCAGGTTTTTATGAAATCATCAAGCTTGCCATTTCTTAGCACAAAATATTATTTTTTTATAATCATATGCCATAACTTGTTTAACCATTATCCAATTGATAGGATCCTTTCAATTTCCAGTTCTTTGCAACCACTGAACCAGATGCTATAAATATTTTTATAATAAAGGTACTTTTTCTTTTCCTTTTGTATTTTGTAAGGATATAGATCTAGTATTGCTGGGTCAAAAGGTATTCAGGATTTTGTGGCCTTTTGAGCATAGTTCCACCACATAACTTTCTATCCTCAGATTAATTTTCTTGCTGCTCATTTTTCCAACTTATTACTTTTAACTTTCTATGTTAAAGTTAGGCTCTTCACCTGGAGTGTATAGAGCACTATCCCAAGATTCAGGTTTTTTTTTTTGTGCAGTTGTTTTCAGAGAGAGTTCTGGGGATCTTTAAGTTTTCAGTTATTTCTTGGTGATATTATCCAAGGACCTCTCCCTTTTTTTTTTTTTTTTTTTTTTTTTTACTACTCTCTTGGCCTGTTGTCTGGTGTACTAGTGTATTAGTATTTTTCAGCCTTGAAACTGTGACTCAGGTCCTTATTCCCTTGTGGCTGCAAGTACTAACAAAGTAGTGCTCACCCTGAAACTATGACTTGGAGAATAACCCAGATCCCTGAAGAAGCAATGAGACAGTATCCTACATCCAGTGTCAGTAAAGGGAGACTTGTAATCTCCTTCTCACCATTTGTCTGAATCCTTTATCATCTACCCATGTGGTGGGAGATAATAGTTTATTTTCTTCCCGAAGCATTGTTTCTCTTGATTTGATGATTTAGGCATACTACAAAGTCCCTATTATGTATTCAAGAGGCACCAACATTAAGAAGAACCAAGAAAGACATTTTGTAGGAGACAGAATTTTAAATGGAACTTGAAAGAGGCTAAGAAAGCAAGTAGGCAGAGATGAGGAGAAAGGGCTTTCAGACATGGTGGACAAGTCCATTAAAATGCACAATCAGGGGGTGGAGTTTCTTTTTCAAAAATAGCCAAGGAGGCCATTTCCACTGAATTATGGAGACTACGGAAGGGCAATTTGAGATATAAGAAGACATTAAAGATAAGAAGGAATAGATTATTATGGGCTTTGAACATCAAACAGGATTTCATATGAAATCCTAGAGATGATATTGAGTTATCAGAATTTATTGAGTGACATGGGAGAGAGATAACCTGTGCTTTAGCAAAGTCACTTAGGAAAACTAATGGAGAATAGATTGAATTAGAGAAAGACATGGTTTTTTAAAATACTTTAAAAATATATTGCTTTATGAATCATATTGGGAGAAAAGAATCAGAACAAAAAGGAAAAACCATAGGAGAAAAAAAAAACAGAAAAAAGAAGTGAACATAGTATGTGTTGATTTACATTCAATTTCTTTTTTTGGGTGCAGATGGCATTTTCTGTCTGAAGTCTATTTGCTCTGAATCACTGAACCACTGAGAAGAACTAAGCCTTTCATAGGTGATCATTGCACATTCTTGTTGTTATTGTATACAATATATCCCTGGTTCTACTTGTTTCGCTCAGCATCAGTTCATGTAAATCTTTCCAAGTATTTCTAAAATCAGCTTGTTCATCATTTTTATAGAACAATAATATTCCATTATCTTCATATAACACAGCTTATTCAATCATTTCCCAATTGATGGACATCAGCTCATTTTCCAATTTTTTTGCTACCACAAAAAGAATTGCTTCAAATATTTTTGCACATATGGGTCTTTTTCCCTCCTTTATGATTTCCTTGGGATATAGACCCAGTAGTACACTATTGTGTATTGTATTCAAAGGGTAGGCACAGTTTTATAGCCCTTTGGGCATAATTCCAGATTGTTCTCCAGAATATATGAATCATTTCACAACTCCATCAACAATGCATTAATGTCCCAGTTTTCCCACATTCCCTTCAACATTATTATTGTCTTTTCCTGTCATCTTGGTCAATATGAGAAGTGTGAGGTGTACCTCAGAGTTGTTTTAATTTGCACTTCTTTAATAATGATGTAGAATGCTTTATAAATTTGAATTTAGATGATTTTAATTTCTTCATCTGAAAATTGTCTTGGATTCTTATAAGTTTGACACACTTATTTATATATTTTAGAAATAAGGACTTTATTAGAAACAGTGATTGTAAAAAAATTTCCCCAGCTTTTTACTTCCCTTCTATTCTTGGTTGTGTTGATTTTGTTTGTGCAAAACTTTTATTTAAGATTTAATGTAACCAAAAACTGTCTATCTTGCATTTTATAATGTTCTTTAGTTCTTCTGTGGTCATAAATTCCTCCCTTCTCCAAAGATCTGATAGGTAAATTATCTCTTGCTCTTCTAATTTGCTTATGGTATCACCTTTTACACTCAAATCATGTGCCCATCTTGACCTTATTTTAGTATAGGATGTGAGGTGTAGGTCTATGCTGAGTCTATGCTAATTTTTCCAAGTTTTTCCAGCAATTTTTGTCAAATAGTTAGTTCTTATGCTAGGAGCTGGAGTTTGAATTAAATACTAGATAGCTATATATTTTGATTATTGTTTTGTGTGCGTCTAATCTATTCCACTGATCCACCATTCTATTTCTTGGCCAGTACCAAATTGCTTTGATGAGCATTGCTTTATAATATAATTTTAGGTCTAGTACTGCTAAGCCACCATCCTTCGTATTTTTTTTTCATTAATTCCTTTGCTATTCTTGATCTTTTGTTCCTCCATATGAATTTTGTTATTATTTATCTAGTTCTATAAATAATTCTTTGGCAGTTTTATTAGTATGGTATGTAACAAGGAGACTATTTTAGACAGAATTGGAATTTTTATTATATTAGCGCAGCCTACTCATGAGCAATTTATAGTTTCTCAATTGTTTAGATCTTATTTCATTTGGGTGAGAAGTGTTTTGGTTTTATGTTCATATAGTTCTTGGGTTTATATTGGTTGGGAGATAGCCTAATATTTTATTTTGTCTACAGTTATTTTAAATGCAATTTCTCTTTCTATCTCTTGCTGCTGAACTTGATCAGTAATATATAGAAATGCAAATGATTTGTGTGGGTTTAGTTTATATCCTACAACTTTGCTAAAGTTGTTAATTGTTTCCAGTAGGTATTTGGATGATTTTCTAGGATTCTCTAAGTAAATAATCACATCATCTGCAAAGACTGATAGTTTTATTTTTTCATTGCCTATTCTACTTCCCTTAATTCTTTTTCTTTTGTTATTGCTAAAGTCAACAATTCTAATACAATGTTGAATAATAGTGGTGATAATAGGCATCCTTGTTTCACCCTTAATCTTATAGGGAAAGCGGCTAGCTTCTCTCCATTACAAATAATGCTTGCAGTTGGTTTTAGATAGATACTTCTTAATATTTTAATAAAAGCTCCCTTTGGGGGCAACTAGGTGGCACAGTGGATAGAGTACCAGCCCTGAAATCAGGAGGAGCTGAGTTCAAATCTGGTCTCAGACACTTAACACTTTTAACACTTCCTAGCTGTGTGACACTGGGCAAATCACTTACCTCCAATTGCCTCAGAAAAAAAAAGAAAAGCTCCATTAATCCCTGTGCTCTCTCTAGTATTTATTTATTAGTATTTTTTAAAATAGAAATGGGTGCTCTATTTTGTCAAAAGCTTTTTCTGCATCTATTGAGTTTATCATATAATTTCTTTCAGTTTTGTTAAATTTCTGGTTGCTTATGGTAATAGTTTTCCTAAAATTGAATCAGTCCTGCATTCCTGGTAAAAATCCCACTTATAGTGAATTATCTTGCTGATAAGTTGCTGTAATTGCTTTGCTAATATTTTATTTAAAATTTTTGCATTGATGCTTATTGGGGAGATTGGTCTGTAATTTTCTTTTTTTGATTGGGTTCTTCCTGGTTTAGGTATTAGTTTCATATTTGTGTCATAGAAAGAATTTGGTAGGATTCCTTCTTTACTTATTTTTTCCAACTAGTTTACATAGTATTAGAAATATTTATTCTTTAAATGTTTGGTAGAATTCACTCATAATTCCATCTGGCCCTGAAAATTTTTTTCTTAGGGACTTCACTGAAGGCTTGTTCAGTTTCTTTTTCTAAAATGAGACTGTTTAAGTAGTTTATTTCTTCTTCTGTTAATCTGGGCAATTTGTATTTTTCATCCCTTTGGTTAGATTGTCAGGTTTGCTACCATAGAGTTGGACAAAATAGCTCCTAATTATTTATTTAATTTCTTTTTCATTGTTGATAAGTTCACCCTTTTCATTTTTGATGCTGGTGTTTCGGTTTTTTTTCCTTTTCTTTTTTCTAATCAAATTAACCAAATATTTATCTATCTTGTTGGCTTTTTTGTAAAACCAACCTTAGTTTTATTAATTAGTCTAATAGTTTTCTTAGTTTCAATTTTATTAATCTCTCCCTTGAGTTTCAGAATTTCTAATTTGGTATTTAATTGGGAGGTTTTAATTTATTTTCCCAGCTTTTTTAGTTGCATGCATGATTCATTGATTTCCTCTTTCTCTATTTTATTCATGTAGCTGTTTTGAGATATAAAATTTTCCCTAAGAACTGCTTTGGCTGCATCCCACAGGCTTTGGTATGTTGTCTCACTATTATCATTCTCTTGGATGAAATTATGGATTGTCTTTGTGATTTGTTGTTTGACTCATTCTTTAGAATTAGGTCATTTAATTTCCAGTTGGATTTTAGTCTATCTTCCCCAGGCTCCTTATTGAATATAATTTTTATCGCCTGGTGGTCTAAAAAAGGAAGCATTTACTATTTCTGCCTTTCTACATTTGATTGTGAAGCTTTTTATGCCCTAATGTATAGTCACTTTTTGTGTGGGTGCCATGTAATGGCAAAAAAAAAAAAGGTGTATTCCTTCCTGTCTCTATTCAATTTTCTCCAGAGGTCTATCATATCTAGGTCTTCTGAGATCTTATTAATCTACCTAGTTTTTTGTTTATTTTGTGGTTAATTTTGTCTGATTCTGAGAGGGGAAGGTTGAGGTCCTCCCACTAATAAATTTTTGCTATTTCTTCCTGTAATTGGCTTAATATCTTCTCTAGGAATTTGTATGCTCTGCCACTTGGTGCATATATATTTAATATCATAGCTACTTCATTGTTTATGGTACCATTTATCAAGATATATTCTCTTTTCTCATCTCTTTTAATTAGATCTATTTTTATTTTTGCTTTATCTGAGATCAGAATTGCTATCTCTGTTTTTTTTAATTCAGATGAAGCATAAGTTCTGCTCCAACCTTTTACCTTTACTCTATATGTGTCTCTCTGAGTGAAATGTGTTTCTTGTAAAAAACATATTGTAAGATTCTGTTTTTTAATTCACTCTACTAGTTACTTTTATGGGACAATTCCTCTCATTCACATTCACAGTTATGATTACCAGCTCTGTATTTCCCTTTATCCTATTTTCTCCTCTCTCTATACTTCTGTTCTCTCTTTCCACCCTGTTCTTAGTAGTTTCTTTTTTTATTTTTACCTATCTCATCTACTACCTTATCTTCTAGCATCCCTTCTCTCTTTTCTTAGTATTGTTTTTTTTTAACCCACCCCACCCATTATCTTATCTTCTATCACCCTTCCCTCTGTTTTATCTTTTTCCCCTAGAGTTTCTGCCCTCCCTCTTATTCAGCCCCTCCCTTTTCTTTCCTTTTTACTTTTTTATGGGGTTAAATAAATTTTTATGCCAACTAAATGATTAAGTTATTCCCTCTCTGAGCCAAAAATTGATGAGAGATCAAGCTTCAGATAATGCTCATCCCCCTCTTTTCTTTTCCTCAGTTGTAAATAGGTCTTTTTTGCCTCTTCATGTGATTCAATTTGTTCCATTATACTTCCCTTTTCTCAGTGTAGTCCCTTTTCCACCCCTTAATTATTTTTCTTTGATATCATCACATCAGAATCCATTCACAATGATACACTTCATTCATGTGATGCGCTGATCTGTCTGTTCCAGTAACAGATACAATTCTCAAGTGTTATATTTTCCCATCTAAGGATATAAACAATTTAACCTTAAATCATATATGTTTTTCCCTGTTTACCTTTCTATGCTTCTCGAGTCCTGTGTTTGAAGATTAAATTTTCTGTTTAGCTCAGGTTTTTTCAATAGAAATGATTGAAAGCCTCTTACTTCATTGAAGATTCATTGCCTCTCCTGAAAGATTGCTACATAGTTAATTCTTGGTTGTAACTCCAGGTCCTTTTCCTTCTAGAATATGATATTCCAGGCCCTTTGATCCTTTATGGTACAAGCTGCCAGATTCTGGGTAATCCTGATTGTTACTCCTTGATATTTGAATTGTTTCTGTCTGGCAGCTTGCAGTACTTTTTCTTTGAGATTATAGTTCTGGAGTTTTGCAACAATGTTCCTTGCGGTTTTCCTTGTGGGATCTCTTTCTGAAGGTGATTAGTGGATTCTTTCAATGTCTATTTTCCACTCGGTTTCTAGAAATATTGGGACAGTTTTCCTTGATGATCTATTCAAGAATGTTATCCATTTGGTCATGGCCTTTGGGTAGACCAATAATTTTTAAATTGTCTCTTCTGGATCTATTTTCCAGGTTGCCTGTTTTTCCAATGAGGTATTTTACATTTTCTTTCATATTTTCATTCTTTTTAGTTTGTTTGACTGATTCTTGACCAGTCATTAACTTCTATTTGCCCCATTCTAGTTTTTCATATGTGGTTTTCTCGAGTTAACTTTTGTATCTTTTTCCATTTGGTTAATTCTACTTTTGAAGGTGTTATTTTCTTCAATGGATTTTTTTTTCATTTGGCCAGTTGTATTTTTAAAGGAGTTGCCTTTCTCTTCTAAGCTGTTGACTTTCTCTTGCATATCTCTCATTTATTTTATTTTTTTCTACCTCTCTTATTTGCCTTTTAAAGTCTTTTATGAGCACTGCCATCAGACTCTGTTCAGAGGTTTCATGCGGTTTTTGAGGGAAACTGGGAGAACTCTATTAGCTTCTTATCTTCACTCTGCCATCTTGGCTCCACCCCTAGAAGTTTCAGCACTCTAACAGTGTACCAGATCCCTAATTCATGACTTATAAAACCTAACTAACCATCTGAATATCAAGCTCTCAGAGTTCATGGATAGTTCCTTCTGCCACCCTCCCCTAATGTTTCTTGCTCCCTTCCTTTATACTCTTGATTTTAATCTCTTTCTCAGAAAACAATACTGAAACACCACAATTATTACTGGAAAAAAATACTTTTGCAAATTAGTTACTTTTGAGTCAGGGATTTGAGGAAAGAGGAACAATAAAGCTGGAGTGATCCTTTAAAGCTTTATTAGGCATTTACATTCAAGAGCTTCTGCAATAGCACCTTTGTACAGACAGTAAACAGCAGGACATATTCTTGGTATAAGTCCATGCAGAGGCTCTGTTCTTAAGCTTTTTATATATATTGTTGTTATTGTTTTTCCCTGAAATTGCTTAATGAGAAGATAGGCTGAAAGATACAGGATGTACCTCAAGTAGCAAGTAGTATAAAAAGCTCAACCAAGATGGAATTAGCTGCTAGCCTGCCACATGTGATTTTTGATCTAGTTAGAATATATGAGGGTCTTGCTTTTAATTGCAACTATAATCCATTTAATTCATAATGTTCTTAACTGCAATCACAATCCATTTAGCCCATAGACATGATAATACATTGCACTGTGATTCTATTCAAAACCCCTGTGATTTCCTAGAACTGAAATTCCCTTCATCTGTCACCTCTCCCATATGTTTTATCTCCCTAGTAGAATGTAAATAAAATATAGGTTCCCTGAGGGAGGAAACTTGCTCTCACTTTGTATTTTTATCCCCAGGACCTTCCACAGTACCTGGCACACAACAACAGTACTTAATAAATCCTTCTTGATTAATTGATTAAAAATGTAAGAAAAAGATTTATTCAAATAAAAGTGTTTATTCAATGAAAAGGGACAAGAATACTTGAGAACGGTAATAAAGAATAACTGAATCATAAATTATTATAACTGGAAGATATATCATCCAATCCTTTCCACTTATTACATAACTTGGATTTGTTCATTATAGGGAAATTGATTCTATTCCCTGTTTTCACTTATTAAACTCATCTGTTAGTCTGTTTTCCTCTACTGTCAGTAACAAAGATCAGTATCCTGATGTTATTATCAAAATAGGAAATATAATTGTCCAATTTCATAAAGCAATTTGGAGTTTCCTGGAGAAAAATTATAAAAAATAACATTCTATATAAGATACTTTAAAATTTCTTCTTATTGCTTTCAACTATAAGTTGAGCTAAGTAAGCCAAATAAGCTATAGTTTCAGCTATAAGTAAGCTAAGTTGAGAAATGGATACAATCCCAGACTGGAGTCAGGAAGACCTGAGTTCAAATCCAGACTCAGACACTTATTAGCTATGTGACCCTGAGTGGTTTACTTTATAAAATGTGGATAACAATAGCATCTTCCTCCCAGGGTTGTTGAGAAAATAAAAAAGAAAATATTCATAAAACACTTGGTATATAGTAAATTGCTATATGAATATTAATTATTACTATTTTAATTTCCTTTCAAAGATTTTAAATCTTTTCATCAAAGACTATATCATAATCATTTTTACTTCCACAGGACACCTCTAAAAATCTTTCTTTTAAATAGATGTAAAATATTGAGTTAATTACATTTATCACTAGTATTTAATTTAATATCACTATTAAAACACTATGATTATAGCAAAACTAGAGTTTTAAGTGTATTATTCACTGTGAATCACAACATAATATTTTCACTCTTTTTGTTGTTTGCTTGCATTTTGCTTTCTTTCTCATTTTTTTTCCTTTTTGATCTGATTTTTCTTATGCAGGATTATATTTGTAGAAATATGTATAGAAGAACTGCACATGTTTAACATATATTGGATTACTTGCCATCCAGGGGGAGGGGTGGTGGAAAGGGAGGGGAAAATATAGAGTAAAAGATTTTGTAAGAGTGAATGTTGAAAATTATCCATATATATTTTGAAAATAAAAAGCTTTAATTTAAAAAAATATAGCACTCTCCACTCATTCCTGCTATAACGCTTTATTATCACACAGAGTTTTCAAAGGCTGTGTCCATAATGGAGAAGCAAGCCAGTGGACTTTGAGTAGAAGTGAGATGTCATTCTAGAAGCAGCCTAATTAATTAAGAGAAACATCATTTAGAAAGTTATGCACTAGGAAGTGAATTTTTTTAGCCTCAAGAAATTATCTAAAGCTTTCTACCAAAGCTTTCTCATGATTACTTTCAATCATTGTACTTCCATGATTAAAACAAATAAACCAAGCAACTCTGACATTTCTCTGACTATAACCTTCTTTCATTCCATCTGTCCCTATATTTCATGCCTCCTAACCCTATTGTTCACTCCAATTCATTGCTCTTACCTCACTTCCCTTTTTTCCCAGTCTAAAATCTAAAGTTAACCAATTCAAATCCACTCTGACCCCTAGTCTTGAATCCTTCACCCTTGTTCTTTGACTAATCTACTTTTACCAAATATTACCCTTGAATAACTCAGCCAACTGCTACTCTACTCCTGTTGCTAAAGATAACTGAAGTCACATAATTGAGTTGACTGTATAAAGTGAACTGCTATAACAGCTGGTAATACTAATGAGGAAGGAAGGCTAAGCCATCAATGTACTGGGGGAAGAGAAAATGGAGAAACTCTCTTCTTTGTATGGTATTCTTTTAACTCCCACCTCCCCTAAGGGTGAAAATTTCTTTTAAAATTTGGCTTCAGAGACTTCGGGATCATGTGATCAACAAGAGGAATAACTAGAAATTTCTTCATTCCCAGAAACCTCTCCAAAAGAAAAATTATGCACCAAAGATAAAACAATGTCAACTATTTCCATGTTTAGAACATGCAGATTCCAAAAGAAGATTTTAAAATATCATGAACAAATGCTCTAACACTCAGCACTTACCAAGCTGCATGTAACTAGGGTACACTAGCCAATTCAAGGACCAAACCCACAGACTTGTGATAAAACCCAAGCTTCAAAAAAATCTTAACTCTATACCAGTGACCTTCCTCCTCCTTTCCAGTGCCATAGAGATCCTGGTTTCAGACTGGAAGTTTATTTGGGCTGTGACAAATAGATAGCACCACTGAAATTCATTAGGCTGCAGAAGCTTGCTGAGGGTTACAAATATATAGCCCCCTCATACAAGCATTTTGTGCTATATAAAATCTCTAGGAGAGCAGAGGACTAGAGGGAATTAGGCAGGATTTGTGCCTGGATTTGAAAGAGAGCCCAATCCAAAATCCCACCCACCTTCCTTCTAGAGCCTCAGATATTCAAACTATAAAAATAACTTCATAAAGAATGAACATGATAGCTCTCTGAACTACCAATACCAGGCCACGGAACAGAGAAGAAGGTATGTAACATGACAGGCAGGATGGAGCAACATGAGTTGGGGGAAGGAAGGGAAATGCTGTGTGGCATTCCATGAGTCCTAAGGAAAAGTGTTCAGCATGCAGCTAGGGCTAGTTCTGACAACCAAAAATTCAATTGGAGTATACTTAGACAAATAAACTATGAATTTCCCAGTGTGGGAAGAGGACAAGAAAATTTGAAATTCAGTTCCCAGAGAAACCACCAAAAGAGAAGCCAGAAAATGATAATGGGGAAAGGGAGGAGGTGGGAGAAAGGAACTGAAATCACAAAAATCTTAGGAAGAAGAAAACTCAAAGACCTTGAACACAAGCAAAAAAAAAAAAAAAATCAACAGGGAAAAAAAATAGCAGAAAGGAATATCACCTCCAGGTAGAATAAATTAGTTCAGGCATCCTTGAGTAAATTGCATAAAACAAAGGAAAGCAATTTGACATGGTAAGGCAAAAGACTTTAACATCACTTTACTAGAATTTACTCTGGAA
This sequence comes from Myrmecobius fasciatus, assembly GCA_023553655.1. Classification (NCBI taxonomy): domain Eukaryota; kingdom Metazoa; phylum Chordata; class Mammalia; order Dasyuromorphia; family Myrmecobiidae; genus Myrmecobius; species Myrmecobius fasciatus. Next base: position 25,908 of record JAJPUD010012320.1, read on the forward strand.
GACTGTCTCAGTTTACCAAACAGCAAAAGTAGTGACTAAAGAATGTTAGAAGAATTTAGAACCACAACAAGCTATTTCTGAATGGTTTAAAAGATAAATGATGATTATAAGATCAGAATTTATGACCTGCAGAGCAAAAATAATGGGAGGACTAGAAAAACTTGATTCCATGATGGCATAACTCACCATAGAAACAAAAGAAAGAATGATAGATTAGTAACCTAAATACATAGTCCTGGAGGACAATCCAGAAAAGAAGCAAAATTGTAACATTAAAAGAAGACATACAAGGGGCAGAGTCAAGATGATAGGAGAAAACATTGCCTGAGCTCTCCCCGGCTTCTCTCAGAATCAAGGCTAGATCAAGCTTCTGAAGAAATTTTGCAGAGGCAGAAGCCTCAAATATTCAGAGTATAATGATTTTTTTAGTTTAAGATATGTTGGAAAGACTTCAGAAAAGGTCTGTTTCAATTGAGCAGAGGGAAATGCAGCCCAGTGGAAGCATGGCCAGGGATGCCTGATGCAAGGAATTTAGTGGGAAGCTCTTAGTCAAAGTACAGCAGCAGCTTTGGCTATTCTGTCCTAGTTCAGAAAATCAGTGGATCAGCAGTCTCCATCATAACTACAAAAGGCAAACCATGAGCCACCAAACCCCAGAATAACAGGTGGTTATTTGTAACAATAATAAAAATTCTTGATCTCTCAACTTGTTATTAAATTAGATGAGAGTATAAAATCCCCTTTAGACTCACTCTTTTCACTATTCTGACAAAGGCATAATTAACAAGTATTAATGAAGTGTTAACTATGTGCCATACTTGTGTTAACTGCTAGGGATACAAAAAGAGACAAAAGATAGTCTCTTCTCTCATTCGTTTGTTTCCTCATGATCCTTCTCAGTCTGGAAGCTGTCCAAGTTGGATATATTTATTATTAGAGTTTAAGTCTCCATTTTATTACTACAGGACTTCTCTTTATTTACAAGGTAGAATACTTTTGGGGGGAAGTCTATGGAGACTGTTATGTTAAATTATTATTTAAAATAATAATAACAATAACTCTCATAAACACATAAAACAAATGTATTAGTAATGTTTTATTATTACTACATGTTTCCAATTACTAAATTGATCATTCATAATTCTGTTTCTTTGTACAAAAACAAAGAAATCATATTGTGACCATGTGGTATATTCCTACAATGTAGACACATTCAAGTTTTCAGGAAATAATTGATGTTTATTCAGCTGAACTCCAGGAATTAGAAAGAATGCCCTGGGTCATTAATTATTCTATAAGAAAAAAGTATTTTGGGGGGCATGTGTGTGTTTTTATTTATTCAGACCTTTTTTCATTTTCTTTTTTTTTTTTTTGGTCTATTTTTTTTATTTGCATAACATATGTGTGGGTAATTCTTCAACAATAACCCTTACATAGCTTTCCGTTACAAATTTTTCCCCCAACTCCCCACCCCTCCCCTAGATGGCAGGATATCCACTACATGTTAATTATGTTAAAATATTGGCAAATCGAATATATGTATACATATTTCCAAACTTGTCATTGTTGTGCAAGAAAAATCTTGTCTACACAAACGATATATCAGATAAAGGAAACACAATGTAAGCAAACATCAATCAAGGAGTATGAGAATGTTATGTTGTGGTCCACATTTCACATCCCTCTCTCTGGGTGTATATGGCTTTCTTCAGTGAACAGTTGGAGGTGGTTTGAAACATTTCATTGTTGAAGAGAGCCATGTCCATCAGAATTGATCGTCATATAGTACTGTTGTTGCCGTGTATAATGATCTGGTTCTGCTCATTTCACTCAACATCAGTTCATGTAAGTCTCTCCATGTCTCTCTGAAATCATCTTGCTGGTCATTTCTTACAGAACAATAATATTCCATAATATTCATATACCATAATTTATTCAGCCATTCTCCAATTGAAGGGCATCTATTCAATTTCCAGTTTCTAGTCACCACAAAAAGGGCTGCCACAAACATTCTTGCACATATGGGGCCTTTTCCTTCCTTTATGATTTCTTTGGGATATAAGCCCAATAGAAATGCTGCTGGGTCAAAGGGTATGCACAGTTTGATAACTTTTTGAGCATAGCTCCAAATTGTTCTCCAGAATGGCTGTATCCGTTCACAGCTCCACCAACAATGTATCAGTGTCGCAGCCCTCCCACATCCCCTCCCTTTTCTCATTTTCTGATAGAGTCTTTACTGAATGCACCATGTGATTAATCATGATTCTCATCCACTAAATATATTCTAGCAACCAATGAAACATTTCCTGGTAAAATGATGTTATATCAGATTGGGTCACATTTTAAGAAGAGTACAAATGATATTAAACCATAAATGTTGTATTTGATATATTTTATTATCAGATTAATGAACTTAATTTTGAAGAAAACATTGCTTTCTTCAATTGAATATTAACCATTTGTTGAATTCAAAACAACAACAATAAAATCTCCAGAAGATATTATTGATGCTGGCAACTAACTCATATTTTTATATTTTCTTTGACAAAAAATCCCTGAAAAGGCTCCTTTATTTAATACTTATACTATATGATTCATAAAATATACAGGAAAGAAAATTATGCATTACAATTATATAATTGTACATCTCTTCCAGTTTGTTGTCTGTATAGGTGTGTGTATGTATAAAAGACTGGCTTTTACTAAGCTCAGTGTGATTCTATATAATAGATATCAAAGTTAATAGGAAAAATGTTGAAAGAATTTTCAAGTTTGAGAGTGCAATTCAATAAGTATCATTTGGGGTTTGTTTTAATCTTTCCATGATTCACCAAACAGCGTTAGTAGGACAAAATTAATTAGGAACATAAATGTCATTTTTTCCCCGTTGGAAGTGAGCACTATTAGCACATCTGTATATAAAAAGAAAAAGAAAAAATTCACATGCATATTTTAGTAATGTATTTTTCTTGAAATACATAATTCCTTTATCCTCTAAATCTTCTTTTATCTCATAGATAATAAACTATTCATCCAAGAGAAAAAAGATTACAGACAAGAGGCATACAAATCCACTGCTTGATTTGCAAGTCAAACTATTTATCAAACTATATTTGAATAAGTGAATTAAATTCACCAAGGGCAACCAGTTGCTCTCTTATAATCTACCTGTTTTGGTTTTCAGCGTCTTATAGATCACTTTTGTTTTATAATTTACACAACAATTATCTTTGACAAAGAAAAGTTTTTATGACTATACTTTCTACTTTCTCTTATCTGTCTGATTCCTTCTTCTTTATGCTCTTTGCTATATCTTTAGTACAGGTCATTTCTGATAATCCCAAATATCCTCCAAAGGCTCTATCCTATACTCTCTTCTCTCTCTCTCTCTCTGTCCTATCTCTCTCTCTCTCTCTCTCTCTCTCTCTCTCTCTCTCTCTCTCTCTCTCTCTCTCTTAAATATGTCAGTCTAATAAAGGGAAGCCCTCCTGGCTTCCTCAAAGATGTTGACCCTTTCCAGGAGTTACAACATAGCATTTGGATACAGTCTTAATTTTCTCAGAGCTTAATTTATTCTTGAATTTCCTATTAGACAGGTGAAGGTGTACCCAAATCTTCTGAAGCGTCAATCTTTAATATTTTTCATGCTATTTTCTTTTTTCTAATAAAGCTTTTTATTTTCAAAACATATGCACAGATAATTTAACAACATTGACCTTTATACAATCTTGTGTTTCAGATTTTCTCCTCCTTTTTCCCACTCTCTCCCCTAGATGGCAAGCAATTCAATATATGTTTTTTTTTTATTAAAGCTTTTTATTTGTATAACATATGTATGGGTAGTTCCCCAACATTGATCTTTACAAAACTTTCCATTACAAATTTTACCCCCAGTCCCCTCCCCTCCCCTAGATGGCAGGAAGTCCACTACATGTTAATAATGTTGAAATGCTTGAGAAGTTATGCAAGAAAAATCCTATCTACAAGAAAAAAAAAAAAGAATCAGAGAAAGGCAACACAATGCAAGCAAATGTCAATAGAGATCATGAAAATGTTACGTTGTGGTCCAGATTTCATTTTCCTCTCTCTGGGTGTATATGGTTTTCTTGAGTGAACAATTGGAACTGGTTTGAGACAATTCTTTATTGCAGAGAGCCATGTCCATTAGAATTGATCATCATGTAATACGGTTGTTGCTGTGTATGATTATCTCCTGGTTCTGCTCCTTTCACTCAGTATCAGTTCATGCAAGTCCTTCCAGGCCTCTCTGAAATCGTCCTGTTGGTCGTTTCTTACAGAGCAATAATATTCCATAACATTCATATACCAGAATTTATTCAGCCACTCTCCAATTGATGGGCATCCCTTCAGTTTCCAGTTTCTAGCCACTACAAAAAGGGCTGCCACAAACATTCTTGCACAGGTTGGTCCCTTTCCCTCCTCTAAGATCTCTTTGGGATATAGGCCCAGTAGAAACACTGCAGGGTCAAAGGGTATGGACAGTTTGATAACTTTTTGAGCATAGCTCCAAATTGCTCTCCAGAATGGTTGGATCCGTTCACAGTTCCACCAACAATGTATTAGTGTCCCAGTTTTCCCACATCCCCTCCAACATTCATCGTTATCGTTTCCTGTCATTTTAGCCAATGTGACAGGTGTGTAGTGGTACCTCAGAGTTGTCTTAATTTGCATTTCTCTGATCAATAGTGATTTGGAGCACCTTTTCATATGACTAGAGATGGTTTTAATTTCATCATCTGAAAATTGTCTGTCCATATCTCTTAACCACTTATCTATTGAAGAGTGGCTTGAATTCTTATATATATGAGAGAATTCTCTATATATTTTAGAAATGAGGCTTTTATCAGAACCATTAAATGTAAAGATGATTTCCCAATTTGATGCTTCCCTCCTAATCTTGTCTGCATTTGTTTTGTTTGTACAGAAACTTTTTAACTTAAGATAATCAAAATTATCCATCTGGTATTCAATTAAAAGTTCCAGGTCTTCTTTGGACATAAATTTATTCCATCTCCACAGGTCTGAGAGATAAACTATATTACGTTCCTCTAACTTGCTTACAAAGTTCCTCTTTATATCTAGATCATGAACCCATTTAGATCTTATCTTGGTATGTGGTGTTAGGTATGGGTCAAGCCCTAATTTCTTCCACACTTGTTTCCAATTTTCCCAGCAGTTTTTGCCTAATAGTGAATATTTATCCCAAAAGCTAGGGTCTTTGGGTTTATTGAATACTAGATTGTTAAGGTTATTGCCTAGATTGTCCTGATATCCTATCCTGTGCCACTGATTGACTGCTCTATTTCTTTTCAGTACCAAACAGTTTTGATGATCACTGCTTTATAATATAGTTTTAGATCTGGTATAGCAAGGCCACCTTCATCTGCCTTTTTTTTTTCATTAATCCCCTTGAAATCCTTGACCTTTTGTTCTTCCAAATGAACTTTGCTACTATTTTTTCTAGATCTGTAAAATAATTTCTTGGGAGTTTGATTGGTATGGCACTAAATAAGGAGATTAGTTTGGGTAGTATTGTCATTTTTATTATGTTCGCTCTGCCTACCCATGAGCACTTAATGTTTTTCCAATTGATTAGATCTGATTTTATTTGTGTGGAAAGTGTTTTGTAATTTAGTTCATATAGTTTCTGACTTTTCCTTGGCAGATAGATTCCCAAATATTTTATCCTATCATCTGCTAGTTGGAATGGAATTTCTTTTTGTATCTTTTGCTGCTGAACTTTTTTGGTAATATATAAAAATGCTGATGATTTATGTGGATTAATTTTGAATCCTGCCACTTTGCTAAAGTTGTGAATTATTTCTAGTAGTTTTTTAGTTAAGTCTCTAGGGTTCTCTAAGTATACCATCATGTCATCTGCAAAGAGTGATAATTTGGTTTCTTCATTACCTACTCTGATTCCTTTTATCTCTTTTTCTTCTCTTATTGCTAAAGCTAACATTTCTAATACAATATTAAATAGTAATGGTGACAGTGGGCAGCCTTGTTTCACTCCTGATCTTATGGGGAATGGTTTTAGTTTGTCTCCATTACATATGATGCTTGCTGATGGTTTTAAATAAATGCTACTGATCATTTTAAGGAAAAGCCCATTTATTCCTATACTCTCTAGTGTTTTTAATAGGAAAGGGTGTTGGATTTTATCAAAGGCTTTTTCTGCATCTATTGAGATAATCATATGGTTTTTGTTAGTTTGGTTATTAATATAATTAATTATGCTGATAGTTTTCCTAATATTGAACCAGCCCTGCATCCCTGGTATAAATCCTACTTGGTCATAGTGTACTATCCTGGGGAAGACTTTCTGTAATCTCATTGCTAATATCTTATTTAAAATTTTTGCATCAATATTCATTAGGGAAATTGGTCTATAGTTTTCTTTCTCTGTTTTCACCCTACCTGGTTTAGCTATCAGCACCATATCGGTCTCATAGAAGGATTCTGGCAGTATACCTTCTGTCCCTATTTTTTCAAATAGTTTGTGTAGTATTGGAATTAATTGTTCTTTGAATGTTTGGTAGAATTCACATGTAAATCCATCTGGCCTGGAGATTTTTTCTTAGGGAGTTGGTTAATAGCTTGTTCTATTTCTTTTTCTGATATGGGGCTATTTAAATAATTTATATCCTCTTCTGTTAACCTGGGCAATCTATATTTTTGTAGATATTCCTCCATTTCATTTAGATTATCAAACTTACTGGCATAAAGTTGGGCAAAGTAACTCCTAATTATTGCTCTAATTTCCTCTTCATTGGAGGAAAGTTCTCCCTTATCATTCTTGAGACTAACAATTTGATTTTCCTCTTTCCTTTTTCTTATCAAATTAACTAAAGGCTTATCTATTTTGTTAGTTTTTCCATAGAACCAACTCTTAGTTTTATTTATTAATTCAATAGTTTTCTTATTTTCAATTTTATTAATTTCTCCTTTTACTTTTAGAATTTCCAATTGTTATTTAATTGAGGGTTTTTAATTTGTTCTTTTTCTAGTTTTTTTTTAATAATAAGCCCAATTCATTGATCTTTTCTTTCTCTATTTTATGCAAGTAAGCATCTAGAGATATAAAATTGCCCCTTATAACTGCTTTAGCCGTATCCCACAAATTTTGGTATGTTGTCTCCTTATTGTCATTCTCCTGGATGAAATTATTGATTGTGTCTATGATTTGTTCTTTCACCCATTCATTCTTCAGGATTAGATTATTTAATTTCCAATTAACTTTTGCTTTATTTTCTCCTGGCCTTATATTGCATGTGATTTTTATTGCATCATGATCTGAAAAGGATGCATTTACTATTTCTGCCTTTCTGCATTTGATTTTGAAGTTTTTATGCCCTAACACATGGTCAATTTTTGTATAGGTTCCATAGACTGCTGAGAAAAAAGTAAACTCCCTACTGTCTCCTTTCAACTTTCTCCATAGATCTATCATACCTAACTTTTCTAACAATTGGTTTATCTCCCTAGTTTCTTTCTTGTTTATTTTGTAGTTTGATTTATCTAATTCTGAGAGAGCAAGGTTGAGATCCCCCACTAGTATCGTTTGGCTGTCTATTTCTTCTTGCATCTCTCTTAATTTCTCCCCTAGGAATTTGTGTGCTATTGCACTTGGTGCATATATATTTAGTATAGATATTGCTACATTATCTATGGTACCCTTTAATAAAATATAGTTTCCTTCCTTATCTCTTTTGATTAGATCTATCTTGGCTTTTACTTGATCTGAGATAAGGATTGCTACCCCTGCTTTTTTTGTTCACCTGAAGCATAATATTTTCTGCTCCAGCCGTTTAATTTCATCCTATATGTGTTACTATGTTTTATATGTGTTTCTTGTAGACAACATATTGTGGGATTCTGCTTTTTAATTCAGTCTGATGTCCACTTCCACTTTATGTGAGAGTTCATCCCATTCCCATTCACAGTTAGAGTAACTAATTCTTTATTTCCTGCCATCTTATTTACCCAAGTTATGTTTTCCCCTTTCCTTTCCCCTTTCTCCCTTCCCCCCTCCTCAGTACTTTGCTTTTGATGACCCCCTCCCCCAAACAATACTCCACCCTTTAGATCCCCTCCCCCGTTTTTACTCCTTTCCCCTGATTCTTCTATTTTCCCTTCTATTATTTTGTTCCTTACTTTTCCTCCTTTCCCTCCCACTTCCCTCTAGCAATAGACAAGTTTCTATGTGAAATCAAATGTCTGATATACACTTTTAGAGCCCCACCTGATGAGAGTAAGATTTACACAATGCTCATCTCCCTCCCCTCTTTCTCTCAATTATATTAGGTTTTCTTTGCCTCTTCAAGTGATTTTACCTTGTTTTTACCTCCTTTTTTTTAGATCTTTTTTTTTTTTTACCACTTTTTCCCTCTTTTCTCCAGTATGATGACCTTTTCCCCTCTAGTTCCCTTTTTCATATTATCAAAGTAATATCTAGTTAATTATACCCCCAAACTTTAAGTATCCCCCTAGTAAAAATAAAGTTCTCAAGAGTCCTTTCCTTTTTACCTTTTTATGCATCTCTTGAGTTCTGTTTTTGGGTGTTGAATTTTTTGTTCAGATCTGGTCTTTTCACTAGAAATAGGTGAAATTCACCTATATCATTGAATGACCATCTTCTTCCCTGGAGGATAATGCTCATTCTAGCTGGATAGGTTATTCTTGGTTGTAATCCTAGTTCCTTTGCCCTTTGGAATATCTGGTTCCAGGCCCTTCGATCCTTCAGTGTGGAGGCTGACAGATCCTGTGTGATTCTAATTATTGATCCTCGGTATTTGAATTGTTTCTTTCTAGCTGCTAGCAGAATCTGTTCCTTGCTGCTATAGTCCTGAAATTTAGCCACGATATTCCTTGGGGTCTTAATTTTGGGGTCTCTTTAAGGAGGTGATCAGTGAATTCTTTCAATGGTGATTTTGCCCTTTGATTCTACAATCTCAGGGCAGTTTTCTTTCAGGATTTCCTGGAAGATAGTGTTTAGATTCTTTTTTTCATCATGACTTTCAGGAAGTCCAATAATCCTTAGATTGTCTCTCCTAGATCTATTTTCCAAGTCAGTTGTTTTTCCTAGGAGATATTTCATATTTTCTTCTAATTTTTCTTTTTTTTGGGTTTTTTTTGACTGATTCTTGAAGTCTTATTGAGTCATTCACTTGCATTTGTTCAATTCTTATTTTTAAAGTGTTGTTTTCTTCAGTTACCTTTTTAAGCTCCTTTTGTAACTGGCCAATTTGTTCATTGCACTCTTTTTCCACTTCACTAATTTTATTTTTCAATAAATTGGTGTCTTTTTCATATCTCTTTTGCAGGGCATCATATCCTTGTTACAAGATATTGTATCCTTCTTGCACTGATTTCAGTTTATTTTCCCATTTATCCCCCAGCTCTCTTTTGAGGTTCTTTATGCAATCTTCCAGAAAGGCCTTTTGAAAAGGGGACCAGTGATGGTCCTTGCTGATTTTCTCTTGAGTTTTGTCTAAAGGAACCTCTGGATCTGGGGTGATCACTTCTTTCTCTTTATAAAAGCTGTGTATGGTGAGAGCTCTCTTTTGCTTCTTCATTTTTTTTTTTTTTAGACAGCGTGGATATCTCTTTAAGGTAGGGGAAAAAAAAAACGGCGGCTGAAAAGCTTTGCCCTGGGGCACTTCGGCGAGTTGACTTAAGGTGCTGGGCCGGTGGGGGCTAGGACTAAGTCCGAATTACCCCTTAAACAAGGCAAGTCTTCCAGAATAGCTGCCCCCAATCAGGGCAGAGTGTCCGGGGTGTCTCAGATAAACTTCAGGTGTTTGGAATTTGGAGTTTGGAGTTTGGAATTTCTGCCATGATGAGCTGAGCTTAGCTGAGTCCCACCCTCACTTCAGGCCTACACAGGAGTTGTTCTATTTATCTCTCTGTCCGAGTCCGACTAACCTGATATGAAGTTATCCAGAGAGCAGTGTCCAAATATTTCTGAGTTCGTTGACTTGAAGATCAGTTCAGAGGCTTATTTTATTGTTGATTTGAGAGAAGATCAGAGGAGAGGCAGAAAGTCACCTTTTCACTCTGCCATCTTGGCTCAGCCCCGCAATTCAATATATGTTAAACATGTTAAAATATATGCTAAATTCAATATGTGTAAACATATTTATACAATTATCTTGCTGCACAAGAAAAATCAGATGAAAAAAGAAAGTAAATGAGTAAGAAAACAAAATGCAAGTGAACAACAACAAAAAGAGTGAGAATGTTATGTTGTGATCCACATTCAGTTCCAACTTTCTCTTGGTGTAGATAACTCTCTTCATCACAAGATCATTGGAACTGGCCTCAAACATCTCATTGTTGGAAAGAGTGACGTTCATCAGAATTGATTGTCATGTAATATTGATGTTGTATACAATGATTTCCTGGTTCTGCTCATTTCACTTAGCATCAATTCATATAAATCTCTCCAGTCCTCTCTGAAATCATCCTGCTGTTCATTTCTTATAGAACAATGGTATTCCACAACATTCATATGCATAACTCATTCAGCCATTCTCCAATTGATAGGCATCCATTCAGTTTCCAGTTTCTAGCCACTACAAAAAGGGTTGCCACAATCATTTTTGCACATGTGGGGCCCTTTCCCTCCTTTAAGATCTCTTTGGGATATAAGCCCAATAGAAACACTGCTGGGTCAAAGGGTATGCACAGTTTGATAATTTTTGAGCATAGCTTTAAATTGCTCTCCAGAATGGTTGGATCTGTTCACAGTTCCACCAACAATGTATCAGTGTCCCAGTTTTCCCATATTCCCTTCAACATTCATCCTTGTCTTTTCCTGTTATTTTATCCAATCTGAGAGGTGCCTACATCCTCTTCTCTTTTCCCTGTATACTATTTTACTCTCTCATGGATTTAGATATTTGAATCTATCCACTGATATATACCCTGTGAACAATCTTCCCCTCATCTCTACCTCCTACTACACTGGGAAAAGAAAAAGAAAAACATCTAGAGAACTATGGAATGTGAATGAAGATTGATGCAAACTATTTTCAAGTTTGTTGTTGTTTTTCTTTCTTGTAGTTTTCCCCTTATTTCTGAGTCTTCTTTCACAACATGACTAATGTGTTTAATATGATTGTATATCAGATTGCTTGTTGTCTTGGGAAGAATGGTGGGAATAGAGGGAAGGAGAAAAATTTGGAGCTCAAAATCTTACAAAACTATCTTTATGTGTAATTGGAAAAATAAAATACTATTAATAAAAAATATTTGTCAAATAAAAGAAAAAAAACAGAAGAGGCTTTCAAAGCTAGTTCTCAAGACTGACTTTCTACAGGTTTCCTGTGCTCTGTTAGAATTCATTATATCTGTACTTCCTCTACAGATTCTCACTGAGACCATAATCATGCTACCGAACTTTCAGCTAATTTACTTCTTCCTGATTCTTTCCAAGTGCAGAAGTGGAATCCATGGCTACCCTTTGAGCATAAACTGTTTGTGTGCTTCAGAGTACCTTTTTAGAAAGGGTAGTTAAGTCCCCTAGATGAAGCAGGTAGTCAGGAAATGGTGAAAGGATGGATTTTTCTTATCTATAAGTTTAAAAGACAGGTTTGACTTTTGTTTGTTTGCTTGTTTTACATTAAAGACCAAAGAGAAGATTGGAACTGGATAAACCAGCTTTGAAATATATTTCCCCTAAACTTCAATCAGGGACATCCAAAACTCTGCATTCTTCTTTTTTGTATTTAGGAGTATCTCCCAAATATAACTTAAAAATTAATATTGGTCAATATTTCTAGCCATGTTAACTCAAAACTGAAAGTGAAATAAGGACTTGAGAGGCTAAATATTTTCTAACTACATCTAGCTACCAAGATACTGAGAGAAATATTTATTTTTCTTATATTAAAAGCCAATTATTAACATTGAGAAGACCCCAGGTTGTTTTTTCCTGTCTTATTTTCTTGTCCAATCTTTTAAGTTTAGGCTGATGAAAGATAGGATTAATATTTTCCTCATTCTGGATATTGCTACTCTAACCAACTAACACAGGCTCAAGTGTGGGGGGTATAGATTCTTTGTTTAGATTTCACCAGGCTGAAGATACTCTTGAGTATAGAGATGGTCTCTCTGGTCAAGAGTTACATAATGAAACTCTCCGCTTCTCATTATAATGAGCTCTCTTCTCTCTGTAGTCACTTCTCACTTTATTGTTAACCTATCAGAGTTGATTGCTACCCTTAGGAATATCCCCCTTCCAAATGCATAAAAGCAGTGAGCCCACCACTAGAAGAGCTTTTAGCATTCAAAAGTAACTGACTTTTTGTTTAAAATGCTAAGATTATAAATAAAAGTATTAAATTACCCAGAAATCAAACTCAAACTCAAACTCTTTAAATTAAATTCACACTTTTTAAAAGCCATACTATTAACTTCAGCTATGAGACAGCATTCATTTTCGAGTGTTTGAAAGGCTGACAGGTTAGTTATTTGCAAAGTATAGATGTTTTTATTGTGAGAAGCAAACAGAATAGAGCAACAAAAGATAGAATGAATTAAACTCTTTAAACATAGATAAATCCTAAATGAGTTGCTATGAACCACAAATCTTTAAAGAACTGAAAATATACTGTGTTTTTATCCATGATCAAAGTACCTCCTCAAGGAAAGTTGGAAGAATTTTAGCAATGCCAGATCAAGAGCCAAACAACAAATAAGCAAAGAAAAGTATTTATTTACCTGATGTCCATGATGGATCAAACTATTCAGCTTCAGTCTAGAACACCAAAGAGAATTCCCCAAACCAATCAATTTACTCTTGGGTATAAGCTTTGTGAGTACAGCTACCAAACAAGCTGGAAGATAGATTAAGAACTACTAGGATGATGATATTATGAGTTATGTTTAAAGGAATTGCATATGTATTTAACCTATATGATTGCTTGCTGTTTTGGGGAGTGGGGAGGGGGAAGAGAGGGAGAAAACTTTGAAACACAAGGCTTTGCAAAGGTGAATGATCTATAGATCTATTTAGAAAAATAAAATACTATTAAAATGTGAAAAATGAGATTTTCTCTGGCAAAGATCTAATCAGACAGTAAAAGAAATTCTAATTTGGGACTAATAAATGAATTTCTACTTTTTGTGTTTGCCCAGACTGATTGGTAAGTGTTGATACTCCCTTTTGTTGGACAGGTGATATGGAAATTGCTAAATCTCTTCAGTCAATATTCAAGTGATTCAAGTCACATACCACATACCACAAGACCTTCATTGTAATATAGACAAGCCTGTCATTGCAATATTAATTTCCTCATTATTAATCAATCAGAGGTGATTGCCAACCATCAGGAACATCTACTCTTTGAAGGATATATAAACTGTGAAGCTTCTATCATGAGGGGTCTTTGGTCTAAGAGAGACCACCAAATAATCACCCTTTCAATAAATAAAGAACTGACTTCTTGCTGAATAAATACTTCAACTATTTGTCTCGCTCAGCATGTTCTTTCATTTTAGGTAAAGGAAATATAGGCCTAAGATCATATGAGTTATAGAATGTCAAGAAAATTAGCCAGTCAGGAGCCCAGGAGATGAATTGATAAGTTTTACAAATCAACACCAAATTCATGCCGAAGGAGCAAACACTGAATTTAGATGTGAATTTATGATAAATACCAACTATACTAAGTTTACTCCTTTTTTCTAAATGCCCACACCAAAGATTAAGATGTAAGGGTGAATGTGTCCATGAAGGGAAAATGTTTGTACTTTTGTTCTTTTGTATATTTAAAGTAAATTCCTATGTAAAAGCAATTGATACTAAATGGTTAAACAGATCTGGGGTCCTATCACTCGTAGTTAACATTGGGAGAAGGAGCACCCCCAGAATGGGAGCTCAAACTAGTGTTATTAGAAAATAGACAGCTCAAACCTCTGGGGCACTACTAGAATTCTGGAGGTGAAATGTAGTCAGCTTTATTCTGAAAGAATGAGGGCAGAGAGAATATTTGCTAAAACAGAACTAAGTGCCAAAATGTATGGCTTATATAGTCAGGATGGCAAGAGATATATGGTGATGAAACTAACAAAGTGATTGCTTCATGGTTCGGTGAAAACTAATGGGTAGAATATATATAAGAGAGGAGGAAGGCACACCAGGATGAACAAAAGTAAAGACAGTGTGAGTGTGTTTTGGGGGTACATAAGCAGGTAAACAAAGGTAATATAAGGAGATATCCTTGAGAGGAACAGAGATTCTATGTTGGGGAATAATGGGAGACCAGTTTGGATAGAGTCAATCAAATAACCAAAAAGTATTAAAAAAAACTTAGAATATTCCAAGCACTGTGGTAAGCACTGGAGATACAAAGAAAGTCAAAAATAATTCTTATACACAAGTAGCAGTCATTCTAATGTATGGATGTAAAAATGTAAATATATATATATATATATATAAACTAGATACATTCAAGATATATGCATAGTAGATGGGAATCTCAAAGGAAAGGCAATAAGAGTTGGCAGAATAAGGTAAACTATCCTAGAAAAAAAATAGGATTTGAGATGAGAATTGAAGGAAACCAGATTATATTCCTGAATATTAGAATAAAGTTGTTGGATAGCTAGAAAGAAACTTGGAAATCATTTAGTCAAATTCCCTAATTTTATAAATGAATCAACAAACTGGTATTCAGTAATATAAAGCTAGTAATACTACTATGTAAATTATAAGATTTAAACTATGATGTACTATCTCTGGGTAGCTAGTGGCCCTTTAAATAGAATACCAGGTCAGGAGTCAAGAAGACTCATCTTCATTTCTGAGTTCAAAGGTAGTCTTGGATACTTACTAGCTGTGTGACCCTGGACAAGTCACCAAATGCTATTTACCTCAGTTCTTCATCTGTAAAATGAGTTGGAGAAGGAAATTGCAAGACCACTCCATTATCTTAGTCAAGAAAACCCCCAAATAGGATCATAAAGAATTAAATGTTACTGAAAAATAAGTGAAAGAAAGCACTATTTTTTTCCTTTAATGAACTTGTAAATGTACTGGCAAAATAATACATAAAAATACATGCATATCTAAACTTAAAACATTTATTAGAAATATGTCTTTCTTGGAAAATTTTAGGTGAGCAGTCCTATTATTATTTATAACTATATGTACAATAATAAATGCCAAAATTTGTCTCAATTTTCAAATGTCTTGGTTCCTGTTTATTTTATACAAAATATTAATATAAAAAGTTATCCCAGAATTTATTCCATTTACCTGGACAACAAATATAATCCATTTTTATTGTGAACCTTGGATAAAATCTTTATTCCTGATTATCAATCATTTAAGTCAATGCATTTCACATGTACTTTTTGTGCATAATTCTGTAAAAATAAAATTCAAATTTAATTTGATTAGTACTGAATTTCTTCTAATTCCACTTATTTAGCTAAGGAAATAAAGTTTAACTGACTGCCACTTCTGTGCAATAGAATTCTTTCATTTTTCTCTATATACCCTGAGATAACATGAAAAAGTTTCCTGGATTGGGGTGTGTGTGTGTGTGTGTGTGTGTGTGTGTGTGTGTGTGTGTGTTTTAATACTAGTCCCTGAGACTTGCTTGAGGAAATGCAGGATTGAAAAGAAGAAACATAGAATGGATTGTTAGTACATTAAAAGTAAGATTGGAAATAGGTCTGAGGGTAGAGGAAGAGAGAAGCACAAACAATTTTAAAACCTGGGGAAGATCCAGAGAAAGATTATTTGGGGCACTGATGTAGAGGCAGGGGGGATAGGACGGATACCTTAAATATCTTCAACATGTGATACTTGTCCCACCTCAATTTGTCACCCCCCCAGCTTCAGTTACCAACTCTCTCTTTAAGCACATAGGTTCATAAAGCTTAGAAAAATAAAAGGTTATTATAGCAAATGGATGTACGTCAGAGCTCTAAAAATAGCCATACCAGCCAGCAAACATTCACTTCTCCCAGTGACCAATGTAGTCTCAGTTTCTTACAGGATGATTTCTCTTCAACTGAGTCATGTCCATCATGTTATACAGAATGTAGGTTTTTTAGTTCCCAGCTTGGAAGCCCATTGTGGTTTATAAAAGAAAGAATCCTGTTATTTTCTTATGACTCATTGCTCTGGGGAAAAACATTGCATACAGGGATAACTAGACTAATACGCAGTTGGTGAGAAGCAATGCAAGAAGATAATAGGTATTTTGAGCTACACCTGACTCATACCAGTCCCATGGTAGTTTAGCTTTAATAGTGAAACAAAATTAGGCCTTCATAGGTCATTAAGCAGTTAGTTAGATTTACTTAATCATAACAGGAGGAGAATATTCAATAAGGATAAATATTGAGGAGACTAATTTAATTCAATTAAGTGAAAGTCCTTTACTTGAGTTATCCATCTTCATCTACGAGCCAGGTATTGAAATATCCATGAGATCCTTGTAGTTGCTTTGTATTTAGGTGATGATGAAGGGATATCAATAGTTTCAGCATTTAGTCCCTTGAACCAATTATGTATTAAGAAACGTTTTAATAACTTTCAAGAAAGAACTAGCAAGCAGGCAGAGTTAAAATGGCAAAATCGCAAGAAATGTAATCTAGCTTCCATAGCATCTTACCTCCACAAAGATCTAGAAATTGCTTTGGACTTAGTTTTGATAAGAAAGTTTTTTTGTGTGTTATTTTTTTCAGCCTAAATCAGCTTAGGTAGACAGAAATGTAAAGACAATTGCCATGTGGTCATGTGCAGATCATGCCCAGCATGCTGTACATAAAGGATTCTACAGCTCAGGGACTGAAAGAAAATCAAGACTGGAAAGGAAGAGATCTAGAGATTTATTAACTACTGCAGGATACAAGAATAGTTACTAGTTGGCAGCTTTGTCACCCACTACTTAATTCCAGATCATAGATTTCAGAGTAGACAGAAGACTAGCATCTTCATTCAGGGCTGGTGGAAAGGAATGACTGAGATCATGGCCTGTAGCTATGTCCTGAATGAGGAAAAATTCAAATAGTTAACTGTGTGATTCTTACTTTAGGAACAGAACAGGGATTGAATTCTACCCTCGAGCCCAGGCTAAAACCTACAGTATATCTCAGCAGGCTAATAGTCATCAAGTCCAGCAGCAATCCACTGAATCTTTAAACCAAGTTCAAAGCCACAGACCCAAACCTGGGTCAGAAACTTGAAGAACTTGACATTGATCAGGTTTTTCACCGAATTGGGAAAACTTTAGAATCACATAAAAAAACAGAAGCTCAGCTCAGATGTTCCCTTCAAAAATGGACAGAGTCTAGAACTCAAATAAAGTCCAAAATAAGTTAAAATAAAGTAGAATTAACAAATAAAAAATAATCCCATCAGTTTAAAAGACAAATAGAGAAAAAAAAGAATGATTCAAAAATATCTACAAACAAAAAAGCCTTACTCAAGGTAAAAGTGGAGATAACTTGTTGAAAATTATAACTGACCAACAGAAGTTTATAACTCAATGATAAATATTAAAATAAACTCAAAAGATTTTATTATAATTAATTGGCCTTATTTGATTATTTTATGTATAAAAATCTCCTTTACTCTGTAATGATGGTCTTTGGACTGACTGGGGAATCTACTGACATTTATTCTGAGTGTTTAGCCAATAAATTACTTTTGCATGGAGTATTTCCTCAGTTATTAGATAACTGCCACAAAAGTCTAGATATCATATTTCAAGAAAACATAAAACTGTCCAGATCTCTTACAACAAGAGGGCAAAGTCACTGTCATCATTACTATTTAATATTGTATTAGAAATGTTAGCTTTAGCAATAAGAGAAGAAAAAGAGATAAAAGGAATTAGAGTAGATAATGAAGAAACCAAATTATCACTCTTTGCAGATAACATGATGGTATACTTAGAGAACCCTAGAGACTCAACTAAAAAACTACTAGAAACAATTCACAACTTTAGCAAAGTTGCAGGATTCAAAATTAATCCACATAAATCATCAGCATTTTTATATATTACCAACAAAATTCAGCAGCAAGAGATACAAAAAGAAATTCCATTACAAATAACAGATAATAGGATAAAATATTTGGGAATCTATCTGCCAAGGAAAAGTCAGAAACTATACGAACTAAACTACAAAACACTTTCCACACAAATAAAATCAGACCTAATCAATTGGAAAAACATTAAATGTTCATGGGTAGGCAGAGCGAACATAATAAAAATGACAATACTACCCAAACTAATCTACTTGTTTAGTGCCATACCAATCAAACTCCCAAGAAATTATTTTACAGATCTAGAAAAAATAGTAGCAAAGTTCATTTGGAAGAACAAAAGGTCAAGGATCTCGAGGGGATTAATGAAAAAAAAGGAAGATGAAGGTGGCCTTGCTGTACCAGATCTAAAATTATATTATAAAGCAGCGGTCATCAAAACCATTTGGTACTGGCTAAGAAATAGAGCAGTTGATCAGTGGCATAGGATAGGTTATCAGGACAATCTAGGCAATAACCTTAACAATCTAGTATTCGATAAACCCAAAAACCCCAGCTTCTTCGATAAGTACTCACTATTTGGCAAAAACTGCTGGGAAAATTGGAAACTAGTGTGGAAGAAATTAGGGCTTGACCCACACCTAACACCACATACCAAGACAAGATCTAAATGGGTCATGATCTAGATATAAAGAGTGATATTGTAAGCAAAATAGAGGAACATAATATAGTTTACCTCTCAGACCTGTGGAGATGGAATAAATTTATGTTCAAAGAAGATCTGGAACTCTTAATTGAACACCAGATAGGTAATTTTGATTATATTAAGTTAAAAAGTTTCTGTACAAATAAAACTAATGCAGACAAGATTAGGAGGGAAGCATCAAATTGGGAAATCATCTTTACATTTAATGGTTCTGATAAAGGCCTCATTTCTAAAATATATAGAGAATTGTCTCATATATATAAGAATTCAAGCCACTCTTCAATAGATAAGTGGTCAAGGGATATGAACAGACAATTTTCAGATGATGAAATTAAAACCATCTCTAGTCATATGAAAAGGTGCTCCAAATCACTATTGATCAGAGAAATGCAAATTAAGATAACTCTGAGGTACCACTACACACCTGTCACATTGGCTAAAATGACAGGAAAAGATAACGATGAATGTTGGAGGGGATGTGGGAAGACTGGGACACTGATGCATTGTTGGTGGAACTGTGAACGGATCCAACCATTCTGGAGAGTAATTGGGAGCTATGCTCAAAAAGTTATCAAACTGTCCATACCCTTTGACCCTGCAGTGTTTCTATTAGGGCCAATATCCCAAAGAGATCTTAAAGAAAGGAAAGGGTCCCACATGTGCAAGAATGTTTGTGGCAGCCCTTTTTGTAGTGGCTAGAATCTGGAAACTGAATGGATGCCCATCAATTGGAGAGTGGCTGAATAAATTATGGTATATGAATGTTATGGAATATTATTGTTCTGTAAGAAATGACCAGCAGGACGATTTCAGAGAGGCCTGGAGGGACTTGCATGAACTGATGCTGAGTGAAACGAGCAGAACCATGAGATCATTATACAGATAAACAACAATATTACATGATAATCAATTCTGATGGACATGGCTCTCTGCAATAAAGAATTGTCTCAAACCAGTTCCAATTGTTCACTGAAGAAAACCATATACACCCAGAAAGAGGGATATGAAATATGGACCACAACATAACATTTTCATGCTCCCTATTGATGTTTGCTTGCATTGTGTTTCCTTTCTCTGATTTTCTTTTTTTTTTCTTGTAGATACTTGCACAACTTGTCAAGTATTTCAACATTATTAACATGTAGTGGACTTCCTGCCATCTAGGGGAGGGGAGGGGACTGGGGGTAAAATTTGTAGTGGAAAGCTTTGTAAAAATCAATGCTAGGGAACTACCCATACATATGTTATACAAATAGAAAGCTTTAATTAAAAAAAAACCAGAGGGCAAAGTACAAATTGAAAGCAAATATATATAGCAAATATTCTTTTTTGATGGAAATAAAAGTAAGCTTCTCTTTATTTAGAGATAAAACACATAAAAGCACAGATAATTTTTTTAAAAAATTAAAGTTTTTCAAACTAACATAAAGTCCAAAGAAGTATAGAAGAATGGACAAATAAAAAAAGAACCTAGCCACAAAGATTTTCTATACTGACAAGAAAGCTTAAGACATGAAAATAGAACAGTTATTTGAAAACACCTAAAATTTTTTAAAAAATGCAAATTGGAGTATGTCTAGCAAGAATTCCTGGGTTTCTTTTTTTTAATCTTTCTAGAAGACTTTTAAAAAGAGAAAACAGAAGGAAGACAATTTGGTGCAAAAGGGTTTAGGGAGGACAATGAGTTTGAGATCTGTTGAGTTTTAGGTGCCAGCAAGATTTCAAGGTAAAAATATACAACAAGGAATTTAAGTAGAGTCAGATCTTTCTGAGTTGGAAATCTCCACTACCTACCTTTATACTTTTGGAAGATAGGCTTCCAAGAGGCAATAATTAGAGTTGTAAAAGTGAATAAGATTTCCAAGGAACAGAGTACAGAGAAAGAAGAGAATCAGGAAGTGAACATGTTTTACTAACTGAACAATCATACTCAAAGATAATTAATTAGTTGCTACATGTTAATATTAACAAAGTGTGTTATTGAATCATGGTTTTAATTAGGTGTGAGAAATTAAAAAATAACCTCACTAAGTCAAGAATAATATGATTAGCAGCCAATTCTTGGTAGAACATTTACATTTACACATCCTATTTTGACTATATAGCCCAACATTTTCTGCAAATTTCAATCCATTCCCTCCTTGTCATTTCAATAAAACACATAAGCACCAAATTCCTATATTGTCTTATATCATGGATATGTCCTGCTATCCATTCCAAGGTTCCATTTCAGGGTCTCCTGTAAGCAAACTCCACACTAAAGTTTAGACTGATCACCCTTACTTTGTGCATATAATCTCTCTTTCCTCTGAATTCCTGAATCACAAGCAGCCAGTGCAGCATTTGTAAACAAACCTATTTTCCTTGATCCTTTCTTATTTAACATATTTATCAAAGAATTAGATACAGGATATATAAGATTTTTCAGATGACACAAAACTATTCAATCAACAAATTGATAAATACTAAATACCTATGATACAATAGTGAGAGAGTAGAAATCTCTTAGTGATACACAATGGCAAGGCCCTTCCTGTTGACTATCAGTACTCATTTAATTGGTTGCTCAGCTGAAATTCTGTGAATATACTATTGGATAGAACTTCTTAAACTTTTAACACTTGTGACCCCTTTTTGCCTGGGAACTTTCTGTGTGACCTCAAGTATACAGATATATAAAATAGAAATAAAAATCAAACATTTACTGATGACAAATAATAATTTCATGACCCCCACATTCAGTTATGAGAACCCATATGAGGATCACAAACCACAGTTTAAGGAACTATAGAAGAAATCCCTGTGTTCAAGGATCTCCTTCCTGCTGATTGTTAAGATGTTAGGAAGAAACTTCAAGTTCTGCAGAACTGGGTTTCGATACCCCTGGACTTACCAATAAAAACACAGCTTTATAAGGCAAGTGTTTGTCTGGGGTAGAGCCTCTTATTTGTACTTTCTTTCTTTTGATATAGTGCCTTGTGAAATCTTGAAAGACAGTTTGCCTCATCATTTCCCAAGCACCCAAACAGTGAAGTATTAGATTACTAGAGGGTTTCAGAAGCAATAACAGCCATGACAAAGGCAACAACAGAAAGGACAAGAGGGAAAGTCAGCCATACACAGAAAGAAACTACTGAGAAGAAAAGTGCTCTCCTGATATTCATCAGGCATTATTCAGTAGAGTTGAAATGCAATAAAGATAATGAGCAACTGTCTTGTAAATGTCCCGGGGAGAAATGTGTACTAGTCTCTCAACTTATTGAAATTGTTCTATCATTTTATATTGCAGAGTTCTCTTTCTGTACAGGATTAAAGCTGTCTGTTTTATAACTGATTTTTGTTTGTCTGAATAATCTTTTTGCTTCCTTCCTTTCCTCTTCTGGGAAGGACCTCTTAGACGAGATCCAAAAATAGAAATGTTCTTCAGGAATCTGAGGTGCCAATGAAAACCTAGTCATTCTATTAAGACAGACAGACAAACATGATGTCTGTTTATGGGCCAAAGAAATATAAACACAGGGAAAATTATGAAAGTAGGTACAGGACAGGGATTTGTGGCCGCAGTCTAGAGTGACCTGATTAACTACTGTGTTAGACTAACACTGAAATCAAAAATAAAACTGTTTTCCCCTCCTCCCCCCATCAAACTTACATTTTGTGTGAGAGAGAAACATATGTATATATATGTATACACACATATTGATAAATATATACATATTATATGATATATGATATATATACATACATACATATTATATGATATATAATATATATACATACATACATATTATATGATATATAATATATATACATACATACATATTATATGATATATAATATATACATACATACATATATATAGATATATAAACATATATATTATATGATATATGCTATATATATATACATATGGAGAGAGAGATATTAAAAATAAACACAAATTAAAGTTTGGGGAAGAAGGTACTAACAACTTGGAGGAGGAAGAGATGAGGGAAAATTTCATGTAGAAGGTGTCATTAGAGTGAAGCTTTGAACCAACTAGGAATTGTAAGAGGTAAATGTATTGAGTGTTCATTTCATCCATGAGGGATAACTTGTAAAAATATGCAGACAAAAAAGACGGAGTATCTATCTTACGTGAAGAATGTCAAGAAGACCAGTTTGACCAAAACATGGAATTATAAGTAGTAATGTAAAATAAAGCTTTTAAAAAAAGTTGAGGAGCGGCTAGGTGTCTCAGTGGATAGAGCACCAGCCCTGAAGTCAGGAGGACCTGAGTTCAAACTCAGACTTTTAACACTTCCTAGCTGTGTGACACTGGGAAAATCACTTAACCCCAATTGCCTCAGCAAAAAAATAAAAAAATAAAACAATTGAAATTAGATGAAATTCTCTGAACGCTAAGGAAGGAGAATACATTTGACCCTAGAGATAATCAGTTCACTGAAGAGAGTAAAAGGGTCACCTAAACTTTAGGAAAAATTATTATGAAAGCTATATGAAAAATAAATTGGAGAGGGAAGAAATTTGAAGTAGAGAATTCAATTAGGAGATGGTTGCAATAATGTAGGTGAGTAGAGATTTCTATGTAGTTTATGGGATACAAGAATGTGGTAAATGATGTGGGATGTTTCATGACAAGGAATCTTTAATGACATTTAAATAGGTCAATTTCTATGTGACTCAGTTAAAAATAATGTTGTCTTTCCATAGAAAACAGAGAAATCCTAACATTCAGTATATTTGTTTCTATGAAGATCCCTAGAACCTCAATAAAACAAACTCAATTCTTTCTCTAAGGAACAAATCATAGACATAGATATCAGGTTCCATGCTGAAGTCAAAGAAATGGCTTGGAATACAATTATTTTGTTCCTTTTAAGTGTATAAATAATACTCTTTTTCATACTTTCCCCATTTATTACTTCCTTCTCTCAATCTAATATGTTGATAAGATTTGTCACAATTTCAGCATCTCTTGAATATGCTCCCTTCTCTCCTCTGATATTGCCACCATTCTAGTGCAGGACCTCTTCATCTCAAGATTGGATTACTGCAATAGCCTGACTCAAGTCTCTCCCCATTCAAATCCATTTTCCACTCAGATTTGAACTCATAAATTTGAGTTTTCCTGAATAGAATTCCTGAATTCTTTCCAACAATGAGATGATTGATACCAGTTTCAATGATCTTGTGATGAAGAGAGCTATCCATACCCAGACAGAGGCCTGTGGGGAACATAACATTCTCATTTTTTTGTTGTTGTTCACTTGCTTTTTGTTTTCTTTCTCATTTTTTTTTT